>JAGKTI010000093.1:63176-80454 GCA_018397915.1 Birgus latro
ATGAGGGGGGTGAAGGGATGAGGGGGGAAATGGAAGACAAGACTGAGGAAGAGAAGATGGGGGATAATTGTTCACCTATGAGCATAAGAGGGATAAGGTGATGATGGGAAGCTGGGGGAGGGGGGGGGAATGAAGGTGGGGAATTAATGGGATCCCGATGAAGGGTGGGGATCAATGAGGGTGAGGGGGATGCTAATACAGAAGGGGAGGGGATACTGAAGAGAAGAGTGTTGGAAACTGATATTGTGGAGAAAGTGATGTGACAAGGGTGGAGGGAATTAATAAAGAGGAGAGGTGGAAACTGATAAGGGGAGAGGTGAAGCTGAAGAGGGGAAAGGGGAAGTTGATGAAGAGGAAGAAGTATCATGATTATAAAGAGGTAAGAGGGGAAATGTTAAGAGGCTAGACGGGAAATGCTGACAGAGGCAAGAGGGGAAATATTGGCAGGGGAAAGAGGAAATGTTAATAAAGAAGAGAGGAGGTGCTGACAAAAAGGACTGCAGTGGAAGGCTGGATGCAAAATATAAGATGTGCTGACTGCAAAGGGAAGTTGATGACCTGAGGATTCACTGTGTAAAAGAGGTGGAAGATTGGTGAAGAGATGAGGGGTACATAAGGTTCACAGATGTCAAAGGATGGGGCAGGTATGGTGAAGAGATGAAGGGTACATAAGGTTCACAGATGTCAAAGGACAAGGCAGGTACAATAGGGGACAAAAGTTCACCACCTCTGCTTCTCACTTCCCTCTGCTAGCTAACATTCCTAAGCTGAGATAAGCCGTGAGAGGCTTCGTATGTTTCTGCTTTGATATGATGCATACGGGAGAAAAGTGATATGCCTTTAGTGTGAAGAAGAGCAGTGAAATAATAATTGAAGTTTTTCTTTTTTCCATGACTGTATAAATAAAAGAAGGTATTAGGGCCAGAGATTTAATGGAACCAGAGCTAAGACAAAAGCAAATTAAAGTCTGATGGGGTAGCAAGCAAACATCATGGTTTATGTATTTGGATCAATGACAATGGAAATAAGAATGATACAAAATAAAAGCATAAAACCAAGCTAAAATATAAACATATAAAATAGGGCAAAACATAAGACTATAAAAAAAAATTCTAATATAATCCTAACGGAAACCAAGAGACAGTGACATGCAGTAATCATGGGAAAGGGCAGCTTGGGGATACAGTATCAGAGGGCGGAAGAAAAAGGGGGAGGGGAGAACCAAACTGCAGTGAATGACTGACACACACACACACACACACACACACACACACACACACACACACACACANGAGAGAGAGAGAGAGAGAGAGAGAGAGAGAGAGAGAGAGAGAGAGGGGGGGGAATAGTAAATCTTGGCTATGGCCTACGTATTTGAGTAGAAGGCTGTAAATGCATAGTATGCTCCAATAACACCCCTGATCGAATACAAAATACAAAATACAAAATAAGGATCGGGGAATGCGAGAGAAAAATAAACAGGGTAAAGTAAAAATAAATAAATGATGGGAAAGAAAGCTGTCAGTACAAATGGAAGGAATGAAGGAAATCTGAGACCCATCAAAAAAAGAGAAGACAGAACAAGGGAAAGTTGAAAAACAACAGGCCAGACTTGTAACAAGAGAGAGGTGAGGAATTGCATACATTTGTAATACGAGTGAAACAGGTCAAACTAGACCACGTGGCAAGAAAATGCGGCACAATGTAAATGTGAAAATAATTTAGAGACCAAACAAAGATGGTACAGTAGTGAAGTTGGAAGGGGAGATTAAGAGTTGATGTGGTGGTTCTGACCGAGGACATTGTGCTGTTGGTGATTGTAGCTGAGGGGCACTGTGTTGAGCGACCTGATGGCTCGCTTAGTTCGCATCAATCGGGAGTCCTCGCCATCCTCCATCTCATTTCCTCGCTCCTCTCCATCCTCACCCAGGAAGTTAACGCGTTCGTAGGCATCTAGGTATCTGCAACAACAACAAAAAGGATACATTTGAGATACATTACTAATATTCCTTGTATATGGGTGACATCAAATTTTATTTAGATACAAATTACTACTACTGGTACTTAAATCCGCATAATATCAAGTATGATCCATTTTGGATTTTAATATTAGTACTCCGTAATTTGCAACACCAAATGCAGCTATGTTCCAGCGCTGGTGTTATGTAGGACTTTTTCATACCTTCAGAAAAATTATGGTACTCCATAAACGTAGCGTTTTCATATGCATCAAGATATACAGAACCAAATACTTTCCACCCTAGATTCATTTCAGTATTTTATTTGTATGACGGTATCTGGCATCAATGTTAATTTTCTTTTTCTTTCCATCTACAAGATGTATTTACGCAACGTAGCTGAGGCTAAATAATGTGTTCATGATGAAATGATCAACAGAAATGGCTGTAGAATTCAGTGTTGGTCAACATCTACACAACATTTATCAATGGGTCAACATTACCAAATTACCATTGGTATTGGTGCTATTAATACAGTGATCCAACTGCTTACCAATACTTATATATGTAACTAACGAGTCCACAATCGTGTGACCATATACCACTAGAAAATCTTTTCAACAAGGTGGCATACTGCATATAATTTCCTTAACTTGTTTTATTACGCTTTGGCGAGGCTTTTCCAGATTGAGGTTACATACAGCTTTCATTAGCCCTTTCAATACAAGAGCACTCTCCTAAACAATACAATTTATCTGGGGGTAATAAATACATACATACGTCACTGAATTGGAAGGGGTTATGCTGGAAGTGGTCGTTTGGTGTGCAATCGTCCGTACAAGCATAATACCGATAGTGGCGACTGATCAATAGTCATGTATGTTTCGTGCCACACACTAATAGACACCACACACTGACGTTGCATGTAAGCGAGTCGTTAAGACAACAAAGCATTCCACTCAAGAAGCCTCTCATGGTCGAAATAACTCCAGTATTATATGCCACCTAACGTCAGACGAATTAATTCAGGTAAGTCATAGGATCTGGCGTGTGTATAGTTTGAACCACAGTAGTCTTGTAAGATGGCGTATTTCTACTTTTCATCCTAAGCAGACTCTCATAACCATACGATCAATTCCCAGTTCTAACTGATGACCTGCTGGAAGAACACCTGAACCTCCTCTGTTATTCTGATAACATCAACTAGAAGCTGCATAGAGCTACATAAGAATATAAGTCCTGGAACGTTATCGTATCTATCCTAAAATAGCTTTATAAAATTAAACTAGTTCATATTCACACACACAATAATCCTTAACACAACCTACAACAGATTCCAAGCGAACTCGAGTCCAGCAAACGCACTCTCCCTCGTATTTACCTATTACCTAAAACTGTCCTATGTGGTGATGGCACAACCATCCCTCTTTCCCGATCTTCCCATGACCGTAATTGCTGAGGCTTCATGGCGGGTGGTGGTGAAGGGTATGGAGCGCAGGTAAGTACGTAAGCAGGCAGGGAGAAGGTATTGAACGCTCCTCATATCTCGCCTATGTCTTGTGCTATGGCTTAACAACGTCCCTACAGTCTTATTTCCCCATCCATCAGTTCCTTTCGCCGCTAGTTTCTGTATGACTAGTGATGGTGAGTGATGTGGTGGTAAACTGGGAGGCAGCGGATATTAACGGTCCCAGTACCAATCATAAATTGCCTAAAACGCCTTCAAGGTGGTAATACAATCCCTTCTTTCTCCCCACATCCTCCCAAGCTGCTGGCGATGGTGCTTCACGGCGCAGCTGGTGATGGTGAGGGGTGTGGAAGGCAAGCGGCGGGTACTGAACGCTCCAGGGACTCATAATATCTTGCCTAACAGTCCGACACGCTGGTGACATAAACCCTTCCCTCTCCCTTCTGACCTGCCCTTACGTTCTTGATGCTTGAGGGCCCAACTGGTGGTAGTAGTGTGGGGGGCACTCAGGCACTGATTATTTTGCCTAAATCGGCCCTAAACTAAAACATAACTCCATCTCTGCTGCTTGATCTGCCTATCCACCCGCCCGTATGCTGCTTGTGCTGTGCTCAAGACACAGCTGCTGACGGTGATGAAGTGAGGTGTGGAGAGCTGGCAGAGGGGCAGCGGGTATTGAACGCTCTCAGTAACCACCCCAGAACAAGTCCTACACAATGCCATAACTTCCCATTCCTCCTGCCCATATACTCGTGCCGATGACGCTTGAAGGGGAGACTGGTGGTGGAGATATGGGGTGTGGAGGGGTAGCGATGGGTGAGGGATATTGAGGGGTGGCGTGGGGTGCGGGATGTGGAGGGATGGCAATGAGTGAGGGATTTGGAGGGGCGGCAAGGGATGAGGGATGTGGAGGGGTGGTGGTAGTGAGAGGTGTGGAGCGCAGGCAGGCAGGCAGGCAGGCAACGGGTATTGAACGCTCCCAGCAAACGGTGGTGGCATGATTCCTTCTTTCTGCCATGATCTCTCCATCCCTGTTGCTAATACTAGTACTAAAGGGCGAGCTGGTGCTGATGGGGGTGTGAGGTGTGGAAGGGTGGTGTGGGGTGCGGACGAGTGGTGTGAGGCGTGGACGGGTGGTGAGCGGAGAGGGATGTGGAGGGGTGGTAAAGGAAATGGAGGGATGGTGAAGGGGTGCAGGAACATGGTTAGGCGTGTGGAGGCGTGGTTAGGGATGTGGAGGCGTGGTGTGGGGTGTGGAGGAGTGCTGAGGGGTGGTGGTGATGGGTGAAAGTGTGGAGGGCAGGCAGGCAGGCAGCAGGTATTGATCAGTCGTGGTGCTGGTGGTCGCAGCCAGACGCACACGTGGGGGCTGCCTCACACATCCGCACGCGCACACACACAAACATACACACGCACGCACACCTTCCCAACCCCCCCTCTTCCACCCTCCCCCACCCACAGTTCCTTTGCTAACGTTGCCCCGTTCTACCACAGTCTGCGCTTGAGATCCCACATGCACCGCGTTATCTTCTCGTAGTGATGACTCCACACGCCAAATTTTACCTCCACCAAAACTTCTCCCTACATCATCACTGCGCAGGAAGAGGTACATCTCACCCGGTCGCCTGCTCCCTGCTCCGCCATATTCTACTTCCCTTCTTCTTGTATTATTAACTTACTATAGGAAGGGATCACTGTTTTCTTTCACTGCCGGGTTTAATGGTGGATAGCTAGAGGCACTGGTTACTGCTTCTCCCGGTGCTGGGCTTCATGGTGGGTGTGACAGCTGTATGACCGTTAGTACAATAAGACTGCAGCACCCCTTCCTTAAGAAACTTATTTTGTCCACACACACACACACACACACACACACACACACACACACACACACACACGTACGTCTTGCTTCCTCCCTGGGAATACACGTATTGGGGTTCGCCAAGGTACAGCTGATGTGTATGGACCGACTGCCAGCTAATCACAGTCCTTCCCAACACCTTGAACTTATCTTGTATTTTTTATAATCCCCTCTTCACCACCATACAGGATATGATGGCACAACAGGAAATATAAATAATTGAAATCAATGTTACAGAATCTTAAATCGACGAGAATACGGCTCTAGGTAGTGTAAAAAGGGGGAATGATTAAGGCTGAGAGAGGATGAGACGAGATGTACACTTACGATCACTCGTAACTAAGATCTGTATAACCAAGAAGGACAAGGAACACAGACAGCAGAAACTTCCACTGCCTCTTCTTGTTCTTGCAAAAACAGAGTCCGGATACACAAACCAGACTACGATCAACACCCACTCTAATTCTGACACTTCTGCAGGGTGCACGAAAGACGCGTAAAGAATCAGACCTCTCCTCTCCTTTTCCATCCTCCTAAAGAAAATCCGAGTAAGAAAGCCTGCCTAAGTCGGTTCGTGATTTCCGCCCCAGATCTTGGTTACGTGATGCAACTGATCTTGAGCTCGTTTGTGAATCCCGGCGCAACTGTCGTGTGTACCCAGCGTCACAACAAACACGGGCTGTAACCTACTTATTGCACATATATTAATACCACTATGGAGCGTTTTTCTACACTGACGAAGAGCCCTAATCCTACCTACTGCACATACTACCATTAAACTTCTCTCTGTTTCTCTATTAAACTCCATATCAGCTGATGGTCAAGTGTAGTCAGACTGGAGGGGCAATATGACTATTAAGAATGAAGACTCATTTCTACCTTATACCCTAGGCCTACTAAATTTCATGCAACCAAGACTCAGTACTCAAAGTTGTCCAGTTCCATCAGACGATAACAAACTAGGACACGAACGTCTTCACTCCGAGGCTGTCTTGATTACAGCCTTATCACCGCAGGCCCAACATATTCAGCTATGGAATATATTTACATCATGAAGAAAATAGTTTGTACATGGCTGGAAAATATGAAAATACGCCATCTTTGAATAATGGCCAGAACCGACTATGATGCTTCTTATCCCCTTCAGTCCTAGAGACCCAGACATTTCATTCAACTCAAGAAGCGTCTGTCGTAATGAAGCGCTTTAATAATGTTATACCTCGTAAGTCTTTCCTAAGCTGAATAAAATAGGTGATCGCCAGAAAAAAAAATCCCGGGCTTAATGGGTTACGTGGAATGAAAACCCGATCACATACAAGATTCGTACTATTCGGTCTCACCACAACTTGCAACTTGGGACCCTATGACATGGTTGCCACAGTCATTAGACCAACATAAACAGATTAACTTAGGCTACAAGGGCATCTGTTTTAGCAATTACTCTAAATTAAGATAATGACATACTTTTCTACATCCACAACTCAGTCTGATAATCAGCACAAATACATTTTTCCCGGCCGTTCCCATACAATAATTGCAAATTTCTAACCGGTCATTTAGATATTTCCATATTTCATTCTAGTTTTTCGACCACCACACGATATTCAACTTGGGACGGACCTCGAGTAGTGGCGATTAATAAAGGCTACATCTAACCCCTCCATTCCTAAGTATATCCTAACTGAATATAACCGTCTAGAAAAACAGCTAAAAATATGGGACTAAGGGGGGTTAACTACTTCAAAATATTTATCCCTAAAACACTGTATACACTACCAAATTGCAATAATATGGCTAAATAAGACAATAGTCAATTTTTATACCCATCCTATTACTCCAGAACGTCCGTATGATTACAAAGGCGAAAGCTACCTCAAGCAATTACTGGCATGAGGCTGAATGTGAGGCGAGAAGGGCTGAGCAAGCAAAGATGCAACGGCAGCAAGAGTGGCAGCAACCAACAAGCTCCTGCTTCTGGCTACCCCCACCCCTCCACACTACCTCCTCCCACCATCCCCTTCTCAGTCCACCCAGTAACCCCCATCCCATTCCCAGTCCACCCCTTACTCCAGCCGCTCCCTTCCCCTCTCGTGCCCCTTCCCAACCTACCAACACACACTCCATCCTCTTCATCTGCCCTGCATCCCCTCTTTTAGCCACCCCCACCTCTCCCTAGAACTTTCCCACTTTCCACCCCAATCCACTTTCCCAGTTCACCCCCACTCTACCCGTGCCCTTCCCCTATCCCAGGACACTCACTCCATCTACTGCCATTCCCCACCACCACACTCCCTACATTCCGACCCTCTCCTCACCTACCCCTCATCCCTCTCCGATCCTCTGCCACCAGATTCTCACTTCCCCTTCCTCGCCGCACACAGACAAACGAACACACACAAACAAGTACGTACAAATACACACCTCTGCTCTACCTAGATCACGCTCCCCCCTCAATCACATCAGAGTAATCCTACTTATCATTAACCCAATTAAGGATATTAACTGTGCAATTACCTATAACTGAAATTTAGGATTAATCACTTGGATCTCCCCTATCGTTAAAAACATGTGTACGGTATATTTGAAAAACTATTAATAATACTGAGTATTTTAATCTCATTATTTAGTCCCTTCCAGAGTTCATAATTATGATACTAGTGAGTACGAGCTGCTCAGGACATAATATTTCGTAAAAACGCATCACAAACGACACCATAATTGACAAAGAAAATAAGCGCTGCGACTAACAAGAATGAAATGTGATTCTCGTCCAAGTATGTGAAAGTACAAGCAGGATCATGGAAGGAACAGTTAAAATGTGAACCCAAGTTACCTCCTTTCCCTTCCCTCCCTCCCAGTCTTCCTCTCTCCTCTCCCTTCCTTCCCTCCCTCCCTCCCAGTCTCCCTCTCTCCCTACTCCCCCTTCCCTCCCTCTCCACCGCAAACCCCGCCTCCGGGACTCTCTCTCGCCTCTCCACCGGACACAACAAACAGGCCACACTCTCGGACCTTTTGTTTACCACAGTACAAGTCGAGCAACAGGAGTTTCCAGCACACTTAGTAGACTGGCACTAACAAAATGATACTCGGTACTTATTACTCTCGTCGGCCCGAACAGTCCTATGGCCACCTGACTAATCAACTGTGACCGACAAAGTGACTGTCTTGTACGTTTTTACACACGATGTAAATGTAATAAAGTTCTAAAAGCATAACAATAAATACAGAACGTTACTTTAGCACGATAATCTCTTGCACAATAACGCCAGCTACATGGATGCTAATCAGACAAAAATAACACTTATCTGTACTGCGAAGTACTCCGCAATACAGATACTAAGAGGGCGTTTGATTCTCTCTCTCTCGCCGTGTTACCCTTGAAATTTCTCTCTCTCTCTTACCCTTGATATTTTGGGCACCTCGCGGATTCAAGGTCCGCGACAACCTATTATGTTTTCTCGTCCATATACTCCCTTTACTCTAACCTGGCCTAAAAATACTCTCAGCATGAATGCCGAGTTGTAACAACAGATTAACATTAGAATATGATAGTCAATAGATTAACACTAGAATATGCCAGTCACGAAGAAGTGTAACGGAAAGGTCGAGTCGTAGTAGTGTCTCCCCTTGCCACTGAGGTACGGAAAATAAGCTGCGAAAAAACGAAAATGTCCGCCTAGTTTAGGTGAATCAATTATCAGTGCACGTCCAATCACAAACTCCTAATATACTCCTTTCAATCTTCACTTGGCTTAAAACTGGTATCTTCACATTTCGAATGCTAACCTGAAACAGTCTGACACTCGTATAAAAGGCTAGTCACGAACAAGTGCAATGGGAAGATGCAGAGCCGTGGTACTGTCTTTTTGTCAGCGAACTGCGTAAAATAAGCTGCCAAAGAAGGAAAATCTGGGTTAAGTTAATGTGAAAGAGCTGCACTTAAGCCTTTCACCACGATGGCCTCCCTTTAGTATTTGCCTCTTGCCATGATCAAAAGATTTTTACTCTGAGACTGTAAATACTGATAAATCTAGTGCTGCCCTCACTAACCCTCATAAAGCCGCGTTTTCCGTGGCATTCTACTCCAGCTAATGCCAAACTATTTAACTCAGCTAAGGGAGTCACAGCAGCCTTGATGCTAACACTGGTAGTAAGCGAACTCTATCGACCCACTTCCTTACAGTAAATAAAGGAAGAGTGAACAATAACTTTTAAAACTGTGAGGAGTTCTTCGCAACCTAAGAAACTTTTAAGGACAGTGTTTCATAACTGTTCGTCTTAAAAGTGAAGCTACCTGACCATAAATGTACCATTAACGCTCCAACTAGTGGAACAGAAGTACAGTATTTTATTCCGGCTAACGTCAGAAGGTAATATGCCCAAATACTGACGCTAACCATCGACCTTTGACGTCAGGGACAAAATATTAAATGCAGGAATACACCCTAACACCACGACAGTCTGCAATGACACTCGTACAGAATTCATTCGTTACAATTTTAAAGGTAACTTTGAGATAAAGGGAAGAGATGTAAATGAGAAAAGGCTGAGACAGTAAGAGACACAAGCGAGAAAGACGGGCGAGGAGAGATGAAATAGGGGAGTGTGAATCAAAACAGAAGGACGGTGGGAAAATGTGACAAGTGCGCATGGCAAAAGCTCAAAAAGAAATAGAGATATGAAGGGAAGGAAGGCGCATAGGAAAGGGAAGTTAAAAGGTAATGAAGGGAAAGTCAGTGGAACTAAAGAGAGGAGGGAATGGAAGCTAATAAAGGAGGAAGATGAATAAGAAGGGCGGAATGAGCGAAGGAAGGGACGCTTACTTAAGAGGTAAGGCTGATGAACGTGGATAAGAAAAAGAAGAGAAAGTCAGCTCACAAAATAAAAGAAAATAAAACAAGGATGTCGGGGAAAAAAGGGAAGACAGAGGGAAATCTCACAAAGCAGAGAGAGAAAAAACAGGGTGGAGTGCATGCAAGTGGGCAGGAAAGCTAACAATGGAGAGGATGGTGGAAAAGGAAAGAGGGGGATGGGAAGAGAGGGGAAAATACTAAGAAAGGAAGAGAGAAGGAATGCTAACAAAGGTGTTAGAGAGGAAAGTGGGGGAGAAGAGGGAAGGATATGGAAGAAGAAAAATAACGAGGGGAAGGGGATGGAAGAAGAAAAATAACGAGGGGAAGGGGATGGAAAAAGAAAAATAACGAGGGGAAGGGGATGGAAGAAGAAAAATAACGAGGGGAAGGGAAGAAAAACTAACAAAGAAGTCAGGGGAGGGGAAGGGGGAAGGAGAAGAAGAACGAGGCAAGAGAGAAGGGGAAGGGAGGAGAAGCTAACAAAGAAAGTATGGAGTGAAAGGGAAGCCAGGAAAAGCGGAGTGGTGTTGATGGTGGTGGGTGGTGTCGCGTAAAGGACTCAGGGAAAACCATGAGAAGGAAGTGAGGCTTGGAGCGGGAGACACGGGAAGGAGGTAAGGGGAGAGGATGGATGGAATGGAACGGGGAATACGGCTGCGTGGGTAGGAGAATGGATGACTGGTAAAGGGTGGGTGGATGGATGACAATGGTGAATGGATAAAGGACAGGAAGAAAGCTTTAAGGATGTAAGTCGTGGAAGGAGAGGTAAGGGAAGGAGGGTGAAACTGGGAATATGGGTGGACAGATGGTGGATGAAAGGAATACCATGAAGTGACGGCTTAAAGGGGCAGTGGAGGGACGAACAGTAAAGAGGCGTTAAGGGACGGTGACGTGGTGAGCAGGGAATACGAACAGATGGAGGGAGAGTAGATGGGGAAAACACGAATACTGAAGGTCGGAGGAGTGGAAAGAGCGGTGACGGAAGAGGAAGTGAAAGTGAAGTGGGAAATGTGGGAGCTTGGGGTGTATGGTGGGAATGGATATATCACATGGATTATTGTGGTGGGAGTTACTCGTGTAGGGGGAGGAAATCACAAGGCAATAACTGGCTGTGGTGGCCTGGAATGGCGGGGCGGGGAGAAAAAAAAAATGTGGAATCGGGGAATACAAGCGGGTGGAGGTATGGATGGGTGGATGGTCGAGGTGGATGAGTTATGGAGGAGGGGAGGACGAAGGACTGGATAAATATAGAGTGCAGTGAAGGTAGAGGAAACAAAAGTGAAGAGGGGATACGGGTGATAGGGGCTAATAGATAGATATAGATAGATAGATAGATGTAAGAAGATCTGATGAATGGATGGATGGATGCTGTGGTGGGTGGATGTCCTGTAGAGGGAGGAACACTTTAAGGAAAGACTTGGCTGCAGTGGAATGGAATGTAAAGGATGGTAAACGAAACCAGTGGAGAATAGGGATGGATGGATCGACCCACACACGGACGATTGGATGGATAGCTGTGGTGCATGGATGGCTGTGATGACGAGGAAAACATGCTGAAAGAAGTGGTGTCTGGTTGTGGAATGGAGTGGAGTGGAGCGGGTTGGTGAGGAAGTGACGGTGAAGTGGGGGGAATACGGGTGCTAGAGGTTAATGAGTGGGTGGATGGGTGGGTGATTATGGTGGATGGGGGGAGGAACGGGTGGGTGATTATCGTGGATGGGCGGAGGAACGGGTGGGCGACTGTGGTGGAAAGGTTAGTGACTGGTAGATACATGGGTGGACAAATGTGGTGGATGGATAGACAGATGGTTGGAAGACTGTGGTAGAAAGTTTACGGACTGGTAGATGGTTAAGGTGACCGGCCGGTTGTGGTAGATAGGTAGTTGTGGTGGATGGGTGGTTGTGGTGGGTGTGTGGCGATGTCGAGTAGGTGGATGACTGTGAGGTGCCAGTATAGTAAATGTGTAGTTGTAGTTCTGATGGGCAGCTGTGGTTAGAGAATAAGTGGGTGGGTGTGGTGAATGAGTAAGTGGATGTGGTGGCGAGTGAAGCAAGAACGGGTGGAAGACCTAGAATGCAGACCAATGACACTTCATGGCCTCCAAGAATGACACAAATGTAAGTCCGTAACTCCAACAATCTTTATCTTACTCTTGCTAACTTCAGACGATTTTATCCAACAAGGGAGATTTTCAAACTGGCTGAGGTGGATATAGAGCCACAGTTACTACATAATTCAATCACATGTTAAACAAAAGAAAAAAAAAACGTAGTCGTGGTCGTGGTGGATACAAGAATACAGTGTTTGTGACGAGTGATGTAAGTACAGGTGGTGAAGCTCAAAGACTGCAGACCAATGTAATTTTACTGGGTTCGGTGAATAATACAACCATAATCCCTAAAATCTGCTGACGTCTACTTCAGCTTATTATTTCAACATTTTATTAAGTGACTGGGTAACGCTTATATATCACCCGTCCAACTCGAAACTAAATCATCTTAATTATGAACCTTCATTAACTCCTTGCAGTATGGGAGATCTCTCTTGATTTTACTGAAACGCAAATAAGCTTCTCTCATTCCTGGTTGGTGTAACTGGAAATCCGATGACGCTTCTTTAACTCCTACTAACTTCACACGAGGTTCTTCAAGGGGAGACTTCTGGATTTGGAAGTTATAAGCCCTCAAAACCCCTCAACGTTAACAAAATCGTCTGATGGTAGCCGTCACCTACGAATAGAGGTTAAAAAGACTCCTACTTATACACCTTACATAGGGGCAAGAATGATGGTAAATAACACAGGTAGCGGCCAATGAAAACGCTGGTACACCCTGAGCTGCTGTGACGAACGCTGAGCCGACCAATGAGAAGGCGTGATTTGTGGGAGTCTGCTTTGTTATTCGCGGAGAGGAGGCTAAGGTCACTGACACCCCCAAGTCTCTCTTTCTCTCTCTCTCTCTCTCTCTCCCTCTCGCTCCCTCTCTCTCTCTCTCTCACACACACACACACTCACCTCTTATTCCCTTTTGCACTTTTCATTCCTCCTTTCACATATTATTTACTCCAACATTCTCCCTCTCTCTCTCTCTCTCTCTCTCCCTCTCTCTCTCACCCTCCCTCTCTCTCCGCGCGTCCCCATCACCACCACCACCACCTCAACGTTGCCGCATCTATCACAGTATGCTGAAAGAAGTGGTGTCTGGTTGTAGAATGGAGTGGGTTTGGTTTCTGAACACAGCAAATGCAGATCGAATCCAAAACAGGAGTGATTTGGATTCGTGTAAAAAATATATATATATATCCCCTACCTCACCACCCTCCCCATGTTGCCACTTCTTCACAACCCTCCCTATTTGTACTCCCTCCTTACCGGGTTGACTTCAGAGCACAGCAACCTTTTAATATCACTCTCATGTCCGATATTTTGTATTCTACGTCAGACCAAGATGCTACAATAGGAAATTCTGTCCCTTCCACTGGTGCCACGTCTTCCACAACCCTACCGCTTTGTACTTTTTCCTTTCCCGGTTGACTTCTAAATAAAGCAACACTAGTAACACTTGAATGACATTTTGGATTCTACCGAGTGTCCCGCAAAGTTGCACCCAGCTCCCCTCCCCCTCAAAAAAATAAAAAATAAACAAAACCCTGTCCGTCACCACCAAGCCAATGTTGCCACCTCTTCCTCGATCCTACCTACTCGTACTCTTTTTCCGGGTTGATTTATGAGCACAGGTAATCTAGGCAGAATCCAAAATACGAGTGGTTTGGATTCATTTCTAAAAAAAAAAAAAAGGAAAACCATGTGTCCCTCACTACCATCCCAATCCTGTCACCTCTTCCAAGCCCCTATACCTATTTCTACTCCCTCCTTTCCGGGTGTGTCACTGTTCCGGCTTGTTTCCCAAACACAGCAACCTTTAATATTAGCTTCAAGCAAATGACATTTCGATCTCTTGTGTCCGCTCAAGATGCATCCGGCCCCAGAACTTCCCCACAGCGCTAACGGATTCGCTGGAATTTTCCCCGCCACCACGACCAACTGGCTGTGATGTCAGGCACGTCGTCGCCGGAAACAAGAAACCCCTGCAAACCTCTGCCTAAACAAAGCTGAATTCCTCCCGTTCAAGCATCTACACTTCACTTCCTCTAACCTGACAAAGTTTTCAATCCCTTTTCTGCTCGGCTGACGGCCAAGAGTTGCCGGATTGATGGGTCTGTTTGTCTAGTAACCAAAAAGCATCATTTCTACCTCATAACAAAAGCTTATCGAATTTCATGCTAACACGACTAAGTATTCAAGATGTGCAATGGGCCAGTTCCATCAGATAAAAGCAAACTCATTTCAGACGATGATCGGCGAGAAAAGTGAGCCTGTGTTACGAGGCAGTGTTATCAAACGTCAACGGAAGCAAACCCATGCCACCCCTCAAGAAGGAAAACACTTCCTTCCAAGCTTCTAAGTACTGGAGGTGGAATGACGGGCGGTGCGGGGAAGAGCGAGAGCGAGTCGCTGTTGGGGTGGCGGAGGAATGGAGTGTGGGTCAAATCTCTCCCTCCCTTCCTTCCTCCTTCCCTCACACTAGACCTTCCACCCTCCCCCTCTTCTGCTATCTCGCTCCCCCGCTGATGTAACTTCTCGCTTGTTACGTCACACAACAACAACTATCACTACCACTTCTGCGAACGTCACAAAATAACCAGCTACTGCTACTGCTGCTACACGAAACATATACCAGTGCTACTCCTAACTTAACACTGTCACAGCTGGGGCTAACGTCACATTACTACTACCATCATCTGCCTCGTAAGCATAACCCCGGTATTTTCCATCACAGGCAGTGTATGGAAATAACATCGATAATTCTATTCCAAGAAGTGCTTAAACCTGCCAAGCTAAACAGTTCACCACTCTGCCGTCACCCACCCACCCACCACACCTCACACCTAACATTCCACCTTTACCACTGAAGTCACGCATATCGGACTTATTTAACTTCACCTAAAACTGACTTCGCTCCATCTTGAAAACTTAGTTAAATCACGACACCGACACAAGAACGCAACACTGGACAGGAAGATGGGAAACGATGTACAACCTTATCATATTTACTCTGCCACGGAAAGGCAAAGTGAAAAAAATAAAAATAAATTAATCTCAATCACCGGAATACTACTGCCTTCTAACAAAAATAACCCGGTCTGCAAAAGTACTGCTTTTATACACAGTACCGGGTATCAGATTTTTTATCGTCTTCAATGTTCCAATCACCCATTCTTCTTTCACAATTTCACCCACGCTTATTGCGAGTGAACAGCAGAATAGGCAAGGACCAGGAAATTCCTATGTATATAAATGATGCTTTACAAGTTTTCCTACATTTGCGCTTTCTCTTTTGTTTCTGGATCTCACGTGAACTCTTGTGGGATTTGGGGGGAGGGGGGACGATGATGATTATGAAAAATTTGTTTGTGGTATCATCAAATTATTTAGTATATGAAGTAGTAGTAACAACAGTAGTTACAAACCCAGGACCATCATAAACGTGAACTCGGTGGATGCGTGCATTTTGTCCTCATCCTGTAGTCCAACACCCTCCTCTTGCGGGACGGAGGGAGCTGAGAGGCACTCGCATTATCAGGCTAAGGAATTGCTCAGTTATATCGATGCCAGCGCCAGCAAATGAAAACACAGACGCTGTGCGCTCGAGGGATGAATGGGCGGGGGAGCGAGCGTTGGGGGAAGAGAGGGAAAACGAGGAGGGGGGTCAGCAGCAGGTGGGGGTAAGGTGGGAGAGAGAGAGAGAGAGAGAGAGAAGGCACTGCCCGCTAAGCACCTCCCGCATGTTTGTTTCGCGGGCCGAATTTCTGTTGACTGTGGAAGCTCACTTGCACCACTTCGATAGCTACTTAGACTGCATATTAAACCTTCCTATTTCAGTCATACCACCTCGTTAACGATATTTTCTGCATATTAAGAGCTTCCATAAATACGAAAGAACATTAGTGTACATACTAGGTACATACTAGAACAAACGGCTAAAAAGAGGAGTTTGTGGTTCTTACGCCCATTAGAAAACTGCAGGTAACCTTACCAAAACCTAGGAGGCAACTACGAAGATGCTGAGGATGCAACAATGATTCAAGCACATGAGATACACATGCAGTTAAGAGTCAAGTCCAAGGCAGGAAACATTTTACTCTAGGCCATAAAAAAAAAAAAAAGTAAATGTGGTATGTTACTCCAAAAAAAAACTGGTCACAATCATACATATATCAATCCAAGGTAAGCCAAACAAGCAAACAACCGCTGCATTATACAAATGCGAGCTCAAACACACACACACACACACACACACACACACAGAGGGGGGGGGATCGATTTCGATGAAAGGAACAGACCAGACAGACTGAGAATCCACAACACAGAGGAAGGGAGAGACTGACGAAGAGAAGAGGGGATGGGCAGGGAGACTGAGGAAGGAAGGGTGTGGAGGTAAAGAGGGGCGTGATGAAGGAAGGATGTGGGGGAGGAAAGGGAGAGGAGTGGAAGGGCGATGGGGGAAGAGACTGAGGAAGAGAGGATGTGGGATGGCGAGGACGAGGGGAGACAGGTGGAAATGCAATAAGGGAGAAGCTAAGAGGAAGGGATGGGAAGGAGGATGGAGTGAGGAAGGGGGGGTGAGTGGGGGGAGTGGGAGAAGGGACTCGGGAGGGAGGGAGTGGGTGAATGAGAGGAAAGGAGGTGTGGGGTGAATGGGGGCAGTGACGGCATCCTCTGGTCATCGTTGGTTTACTACCTGTATTCTTCCACCAGCCAATGACACACACACACACACACACACACACACACACACACACACACACACACACACACACACACTCACTCCACTTGCAATCCCCCATACCCGATACTACTAATTCTCTCTCTCTCTCTCTCTCTCTCTCTCTCTGGGAGGGTGGTGCAGGTGCTGCGGCTACTACGCTCAGCTCGCAACTGAGAGATCCCGGCTCCATCTACCAGGCAAAACACGACATTTCAAAGCCTCTCCCACAGTCTCTTCGTTCCTTGGAGTAAAAATACGAATCCAAAAGTAAATCGACAGTTGCGAGTCATATTTGGATGGGAATGTTTTGGAT
>JAGKTI010000093.1:90242-107835 GCA_018397915.1 Birgus latro
TGAATGGCTCACACACACACACACACACACAAACACACACACACACAGCACTACCACTCTCGCTCAGTCACCCATTACACACGTATCATCCACTCTTTTGCGTCTATCGTCATACACTTTCACCCATGGCAATTCAAGCACCACCAGACATACAACAAATAATAATAATAATAATAATAATAATAATAATATCCATCATATATATATACAAAATCACCTAAAACGGAACATTTCTAACTTCCAAGTATACATCCTTTATCTAAGCGGCAAAATGACATACTATGGCTCAACATCTTTCCAAAACACATCTTCGTGACTATCACCATCTAATGTTAAACTCTTGTTACACCTCTGCACTAAAGAGGGGAGCGATGGCAAATATAGGTCAAATTAAAGTCGTTCGAGTCTGTGAAGTCTCCGATTATCCAGAGGAAATCCAAGCAATTTCAGACCGAATTAAAGATGACTCAGTATACAAAATCCAGTCATCCACAGTTACCCATGCAATTTTAGGTATAATTACAGTGGACACAAAACAGAATCTACAGCCATCCATCTCAATTTACCCTCCCCTCCACCATATACCACCTACGCAACCTTTACCTCACCAGGTGCGGTAGAACTGCGCTGTAATTCTGCCCTAAAACTGTAATCTTCTCATCCTGAATGCTGAGCTGGAAGGAGATCAACGCAAGAATTATGGAGCCCGTCACGATGAGATAATTAGGGAAAAGATGCAGAGCTATTACTAATGCCTTCTTCTAACACCTGGCTGTAGAAGAAAATTTCCCTAAATTAACCTCTTCAATCCAGGCGAGGTATTTTACATTTTATTCTTGCTACCTCCCAACGATTCTATTCAACAGTTACAGAGCTGCAGGACTGAATGGGGAGTAAGGCTATCTGATCTATTGGGGGGGGGGGGGNCCCCCCCCCCTCCCGCTTCCCCTCAGCGCCTACGCAACAACCCTGACGGCCCCAACACGGGAGGGACTGTACTATGGTCTGTTCTGGGGCCTGCTTTTTCGTTCGACAAGGAGGCTCCATGGCACTTCTTCTTTTGCGATTTATTTACGTTATTACACAATGATATTCTCTTATGCGCTTTCAAAAATTTTTAATACCGACGTAGTGTTTTCTCCAAAAGTTCCGCTCTTCCTCCAGCCCTTCAGTAACTAACATACAAAGTGGACACGAACATATTACTATATTCCTTAGAACGGTTTTGTCAGTCTCGTGAATATAAACTTTTTTTTTTTACTAAAAATTATGAAAATCTTTGCTATATCAGTTTAACTACCAACCGACCATTTTATTCAGCTTGGGAGTGGCTTCGCGTTTTTTTTTTTTTACTCGTTTTTATTCTTTGGTTTTACATGATGGGTACAGTTTCTTCATCTCAAGCTTAATTCCAGGCTGATCTAATCTGGGCTATTATACGCAAAACTGGATGCAAGTCACCGATAAACATGAGAGAAAGGACGGGAAGTGGAAGTGGACTAATTGTCATGAAAACTGTATATACAAACTGTGATGTAATGGACAAGGAATATCATCGAAAAATTTATAACGAGGAAACAGATGGGCAGGTGGAGGGAGACGGCATTACTGAAAATATATTCTAGTTGGCCGATGTCGTTGAGTGGATGAAGCAATGTCTAGGTATGAGATGAATCATGGGAGATGCTGCGACTAAGAACGGGAGACGTCAGGTGGAGGTGATCTGAAGTAGCGACCATGGCAGGCTACTGGGGAGTCTAAAGATGACGGGTGTAGTCTAGAAACGTAATGTCGACCATGGCAGGCTACTGGGGAGTCTAAGGATGACGGGTGTAGTCTAGAAACGTAATGTGAAGGTGTGAAGAGTAGTTTACGGAGAAGTGTGGAGGTGTGCAGTACAGTTTGGGTTGTGACATGGTGTTGTTTTGTGTGGTTTAAGGATGAGGTGTGGAGATGTGCATTGAAACTCATGGATGCGACATGGAAGTGTTTTGTGGTTATGAGTGTGATGGAGAGGTGTGGAGTGTGCAGTGGGTGTGGTTGTGTCTGGCACGCTCTTCCACCGCTACCACACCAACAAGGCCACCATTGCCCCCCAACTCTCCACCCCCGGAACGGGGATCCCTTCTCCACGTCACTATGACGTCACTGCGCGTCACGCACGTAGCCCCGCCCCTTGTTCCCCCCCTGCTTCACTGGGTCAATGCCAAGTTTACTAGAGAGCGCACAGACGCGCACACGTCCACACCGCGAAGCTCACCACGTGCACCATCGCCAGGCACCAGGCTCACCTCCACCTTGCTGACCTTCACCCACACAAGCCACGCCCACCTCACCTTATCCAACCTCACTTTTCAGGTGGTCAGCCCTTTGGCCCACGTACCCCAACCTAGGTCAATTCCGTAATTTCTATCACAACTACAAAAAACTTCTTTTCCAAGACCCCCTACCACGAACCCCATATGCCCTGCACAAATTTCCTGGATTAACTCTAGAAACTACGACTGATCAAGCTACAGGTTTTGGTACAACAATTAATAGTATCGTGTACTGAAATCTTTTATAAATGACATATATGACTTGGTCCAAATTACGAATCTTCGGCAATTAAATACCAGCTCACGGAAATGTTAAAAGAATCACGCCCTACAGGAAGAAAGTGAAAAAAGATCAAACATAACTGAACATATATACCCCTGATGTTAAAAATATGTGGGTATAAGCAGAATCCCACTTCGTCGTGACTGTCATACTTTCGAATACAACAAATAACTATGGTGGCTGATGAGGTAGATTAGTGTGAGGGACGGGAGGCCTTACAGAAACATTCATTTCTTTATGACTATCGTCCTTTTGAATAAAATAAATGCATAAGGAGCGTAGCGGGGATGAGAGAAATATTAGTGTGAAGGGTGGTGTGGATGAGGTACAGATTAGTGTAAGGGATGATGAGCATGAGGCTAAGCTTAGGGTCCTGGGTGGTGAAAAAGGTATTAAGATCAGAGTGAAATGACGTGGAGATAAATCTTATTGTGATGGTGTGTAAGGATAAGATTAAAAATTGCTATTAAGTGATAATGTGATGAAGATTAGAGTGATGGGCGGGTGGATCGAGTAGTGAGATGGAGTGATGCCTTCAGATGGGCCTAACTCCAGCCGGGAGGAGGGAGGGACGGAGGTATGCTGGAGTAGGAAGGGGGGGTGAGAGGGGGACACAGCGGGTGCGGGGTGAGAGGAAGGAGGGAGGGAGGTAGGGAGGGAGAGAGAGAGTGAGTGTGGGAGGTGAAGGTGTGGAACTCAACAAGTGTGAGAGGAGCGCGGGCGGCGGGCGGGCGTGTGTACAGAGGCTGGTGAAGCCGTAGACGCCCTGGCCGCGCCGTCGCCGGGAAATGTGTGTGTATGTGTGTGTGTGAGCGTGCGGCCCGGTGGCTGTGTAAGCGACCCGCCGAGTGTCGCCACGCTGTCTGCTCTCACACTACCTTCCACAACCTGGCCCGCGCACCCACACACAAACGTTTTGCGCTGCCCACCACCACACACACACGCATACACACACAACCTCTTGCAACACACGTGCACCTCCCTACCTGCCCTCGCACCTAACTCACGCGCGCCCGTCACGCATCTCGCCGCGCCAGAACCCTCCATCAAAATTTACATACACCTGTCAGCATCACAGCGAACCCTTCACTGACAAGCATCTATCGCTGACAAGTATCTACTTTACATTCGACTGCACATGATGTTAGACGATATTGCTATGCTCTAAGAACACCGATCACCTGTCATCAACAAATTAACCCCTTGCAGTCCATTTCCTACTCTAAATATTTTCATTTCGGCTACCCTCAGACGGTATTACAATGCTCAAGAAACCCAGGGCGCACGCACACACACACACACACACACACACACACACACACACAAATTTTACGAACGCTTATCGGCATCACTATTCTCTGCACACTTCAAACACCCTGGTTGGAGAGAAGGCCTAGCAAAGGCTTGTTCAAAATGTAATGCCTTTTTTTTTCGTCTCGATCCTGTAATGCCACTACGAGCAGGCTTGTCCTCTACCTCAAAATTACTATACTCAGATGCGGCAGCCTACCTTTGCACCCCTAATGCTCAAAGGGGATAATATGGGACTGAATGTTCTCATTTATACTCGGTTTAACATCAGGTAATTTTACGATATTCCAGTGAAATCTTTGTCACCAATACTTCAATGATGACGATTGTTTTGCCCCCACCCCCCACAAAAAAAATCGTATATGGTCGATTATGATTTATCTCACAAACTCACCAAAATCACAGAGTTAACGATATACTTGTGCTGTAATTGAACATCAGTGGGCTGTCCCTGATATACAGATCCAACTATATTTATGTCCACATCCGTAACGAACGGTTCCTTGAATGAAATTCTGGTTTAAATTTAATTTTAATAAGAAAATTTTATTTCGACTTTACAATCCAAACGATATTTAAATCATTATTTGATGTGGGGATCCTAGCTCATCCATCTTCTGGAGGAAATTTTTGAACATTCAGCCTCCTCCACTGACCAATAACGTGTTCACTCCTTTATGCCCTTATTTTTTCTAGTTATATGCTTACAAATGGAACCCCTCCCCCTTTACTCTTTCAAAACAGCCAATGCGTTCAACGTTCACTGGCTGGAGTATGGTATTAAAGGCAATCCATGCTAATATCATTAGTCATACCGAATTACTAGACGTTGTTAAAGGCTCCATAGACTAATCATAAACACTGCTGCACTCTCAAAGACAGACGAAATTGGATACAATAATCCCCTTCAATATTTCTACAATTTTTGGTCCATACTGCTCCATAAATTTTATTTTTCACCTTAGCAGATCTTCCATAATGAGGGAGTTACAAGCAATCCCTATTAATGCATTTAGTAATTTATTAATCCTGGTCTTGTTACTGTCAATTATTTAATTAATCTTGGTAGTGTCCCTTGTGCTAAAATATTTTCAGACATTTTATTTTGTACTGTTAATAAAGGCTTCAACATGCTTACATGCGTCAGCCTTGGTAACCTAATGGTGGCTCTCCATGCTGCTCGATCTCTGACGGCCTCCCTATTCAGTTTCTTATCTCTGAGGTCTTTTTGGTTTGACTCTTATAACCCTACCCCGATGTTCACACCCTTTACTTTCCCATACCCGAGTTATCAGTTCTTCCTGCATGCAACTTGTCGACTCTGGAACTACCCTAGTCTGACTGTCCCTCTTTAAGCACAAAATATGTTTGTGTGGTGCTGAGGAGGGATGCTTTCTTGTGGTGGTACTGATATAACAGTGCGGCTTAACTGCCTAATTATACAAACGTCCCTCAATTACTTCCTTATCCCCCCAGAAAACTATGGTGTACTGTTGGAGGAGGTCATCTTCAGCCACAGTCCAAGTTCATGTTTCCTAAAAACTACGGCTACAATAAGAACAATAATCAATATTTCCAGGCATCTCAAAACGAATTTTTATTTTGGTCCTCTTTTGTTTATATTTCTCCTAGGAAAAGCAACTTATGTTGACTACCAGACCTCAGCTCTTTCTTTTTTGCATTTTTGGAAAAAAAATATATATCTCCCAAACAAACCCTCACTCCAACACAGAAGTACTGCACAGGTCGTAGTAAAGTCAGTAATCTACAGTAACACACTGACAGTGAAAGGGCATTTAGAAACAGTGAGGAGTAAGAACGTAATACCTTTCACTATGGTGACACCATTTCTGCTTTATTCTGGCCACCCGTAAGCAACTCATTTAAAGCATAGGAATGCTCTTTCTTAGCAAAAGGGTCAGAACTTAATTTACCACCTGACAGTGGTTAACTGCTCTATTACAGTATAGCCAATTTACCTGATTCCCCCCCCCTCGCCCTCTTATATATGGAATGGTCTCGAGTAGTGAAAGGGCCAGGAGATCAAGGATGCCAGGTACTGATCATATGCACACTTGAATACACAAATACAGTTAATGCATTTCCAATTACACACCAAACAATGCTTTCACTAAGCAACCTTTCCCGACACCAATGGAAAGTGTTAAATCTGAACATAACTCTCCAACAGTGCGCCTCAAACTCGTTGATAACATGCACACTTCTGTGCGTGTAAAAGAACACTCGCACAGGACTAAAACAAAACTTTGCTTCCAATTCCAATACATTGATTCATTATCCAATCCTATGTCGCCCCACAAAGGAGCGTAGGAGCCCGGGGCTAGGCAAGGTGGTCCTGACATTTAAGATGAGAGTGACCAGCCTCACTCATCCCTGAATGGCATTACTTAAGCGATAAGCCCCAACCATCCCTTGGATATAAACCTTCAACGGCTCAATCCGACTGGAGCGCCGTAATTACCCACTAAACCACCAGGTGCCAAAATTCGATTATGTGGTTACCACCCAGCGTAGTAAATGGTTCCCTGGTGTACAGGAAACCATTTTGCTTGTCACTCAGTGTAGAGTCACCCACAGGCAGAAGGACAAGGAAAGAATGAAGGCAAGAAAGACAGAAGAGGGAGTGTAAAGTCACCCGTAGGCAAGTGAGATAATTCACTTTAACTGCAGATATTATGACAAACAATACCTAACACAGCCAGACAATAAATTGGTACAAATTATCCATCCATCCATCATCCAATCCTATGTTGCCCCAAGAGGAGCATAGGGGCTAGGCAAGTTGGTCCTGACATTTAAGATGAGAGTGACCAGCCTCACTCATCCCTGAGTGGCATTACATGAGCAATAAACCCCAACTACCCCTTGGATATAAACCTACATAGGCTCAATCCGACTGGAGCCCCTTCATCACCACTAAACCATCAGGCGCCATAATTTGGTTATATGGTTACCACCCAGCATAGTAAATGGTTTCCTGGTGTACAGGAAATCATTTGGCTTGTTACTCAATGTAGAGTCGCCCATAGGCAGAAGGAAGCACAAAGAATAAAAGAAAGACAGAAGAAAGAGTATAAAGTCACCTGTAGGCAGAAGGATGAGGACAAAATGAAGGAAAAAGAGAGACAGAAGAGGATGGAAGGAAGTGAGGAAAAGGCAGACTACCGAGAGCAGAACTACATCGAGTAAGTTGATTGTGAGCACCCCCACCTATCACCATATCATACCTCTCAAAATACGAATTGTTCGCTCTTAGTCACTAAAAATACCTTTAACCATAGAGGACAATACACTATTATTGTACTATACAGGTATGTAGCACTCAAAAGTTATCACAAGAAGCAATACCAGAATCCATGATGTCCTGGCTAACCTAATTTCAGTTTGCATCCCCTTTCCTTTTTTACATCCTTTTCTGATTAACAATTCCCACTTTTCATTAACATCATCTTAGAGGCAAAAGTATTCATTCTTATGAGCTGAAAAATAAATATGAGTGTGTGATATCCGTCTAAAACAGTGGCATTGCTCGGAATAATGTAAAGTATTCACTGTCACAACAGCAGTATGTGATGCATTAAAGGCAGTTATAAACATTTTGTACGACGGTTTTGAATCTGGGAGATGTAAAACTACCCTTCACAGGGTCAACTTTGGGTCTACCAGCAACTCATCCCACTGAACACAAGCTGTGTTTGCTTAACATTTGGTTCTGGACAACATGACTCCATATTCAACAAAGATTACCAGTACCTGTAACTATCATTTTACACCATGACAGCACAGTAATGGATAATACAAGCTCCAGCTAATCACTTAAGCACTGATGAACACTACCATTTTCTCATAATGATGTGTCTTCCACAGCTCCAATCTCAAATCTATGGTAAGCATTTTTCCCCATCAGAACTAGCCAGTATACAAGTCAACCATATTGACAGACATACATAACTGAAAGGCACACGAATACAGGAGATTACAAGAATTCAACACCAGCAAGTCAAATGGGATATAAAAACCAACAGTACGGTACAGGTACACTCATGAAAACTACGAACACAATTTTAAAATAGCAAACAACTGTGCAAAATATTTTTTTATACTTTTCAAACACCTAACGGTGATAGGTGGTGGCAACCATCATCCACTCACTTGATGTAGGGCTGCATACTTCTTGCTTCACATTTATCATTCTTTTCTATCTGCCCTCCACTTTTCCTATTTCGTCTACCTTTCCAGTCACTTTTTTTTTTTTTTACCCTTCATTCCTTTTTAGGTGGCTTTACTTTGAGTGACAATTCTAATGGTTTCCTGTAAGCCAGGAAAACATTTATACTGCTGGGTGGTAACCATTTAACTAACTCATATGTATTCCCCACATGTCAACAAGTGAGTTGGCAGAGGATTAGTCCCCCTCCCCATAAAATAACTAACTCAAATTCAGGAGACACAAAACCCTTCGTTTTGCAACTGCGTAGTTCAAGCAAAGAGAAAAACCTTTGGATTGTGACCCCATTTCACCAAAAAATCTGAAATTTTGATTCAATTTGACCCATAACTATGCTTAATGTGCCTGTAGTACAGTATGCATTATATGCCAGCTGCTGTAACTGTAATTATACTTACCATCATCACCATCATCAAACAATCCTGTGTTGCCCCATAAGGAGCATAGGAGTCCGTGGCTAGGCAAGTTGGTCCTGGCATTTAAGATGAGAGTGACCGGCCTTACACATCACTGAGTGGTATTACATGAACAATAAACCCCAACCTCCCCTTGGATCTTAAAATAATAAAATAAACAGCATAGCAATACTTACATTAAAACAGGAACTGAATATCTGATAGACGCATGGCTAGAATTCACAAGTCAACACTTCTCTGCATTCATTTTCAGCAATATAACTACACTATTCCACCTGGTTCATATCACGAATACAAAGGCAACGTTAAAGGAAATCATATTTAATCTGTACCATAAATACTGGCATGGTGTTTATAATGTCATGAGCAATGGAAATTAATGAAAAAAGAGAAAACACGAGTGACTGTTCACTGTAAAATACAACCTTGACTTAGTGGACTAACAGCAGCAATTCACTGCTTTTTGATGACGACTGTCATAGTTTGCAAAATAACTACCTACCTAAAAAGGGACAAAACCCCACCTCAGTACTGGCAAATTAAGGGTTTAATTTAAGCAGCAGAGACCTTACCAACTGATTTCAAGTAATTCCACTTTATTTTCTATACTGTATTCTTATGGTGGCAAATGTTTCATGGTGGTTTCACTTCCTTGTTTTTTTTCATGTTCTGCTTTCCTGATGCTTTTGTTTTTCTGGCATAATGATGGACACTTACTCAAATCTACCCACATCCATTTACCATAGCTACTTTTACAATTCTGCAGGTTAGGCTAATTTACTAATGTTTGGTTCAGTTAGGTTAGTCAGGTTAATTCTGGTTAGGCTATGTAACGTTAGGGTACACTGTATTGTTAGGTTATATCAGATTAGCTTACACTAAAGTTAAGCAAGACTAGATTATGGCTATGTAAGTTAGGCTAGTGACAAAATCTGGCTTGGTATGAATTGACTTCAATAAGTTCCACCATTACACCTAAAAAACAAACATACATGAGGAAATTGGAATGAAATACGGATACAAGCAACAGGAAACAAAATCAAGAGGAAACAACCACTTATCAAAAAAATGGTTAGAAGAATGCAGAACACAACCAAGGAAAGAAGGCAGTGAACTGGTTAGGTACTTCTGTTGCTTAAACTAAACCATTATTTAACCCACATACTGTACTTCTCACTAACAAACAGACATTCACTGTAATGAAGCAAAAGAAAAAAACGAAGATAAGTCATTGTCATCATTACTACCATTATTATTATTGTCCGTATCCGGACTGACCACGAACGCCAACAATAATGGCATCATCTATGATTATCCAGTTTCTTAATGTCAAATTGTAAAGCATCACTGATATTACAAGCAGAAATATAAAACTTATTTTAATAATGCCATGAGTAATATCAGAACAGAAAGAACCTTGGGATGTCAAGAAAATGAACCCAATTTTGGGTGTATGGAAAAGTTAATACTGTGGTTTTGCTGCTGCTGACAAAAATCTGTGGCTGGATGGACGAATATTTAATTAATCTTAAATTATCAGATCCTGTCTGGTAAATCATTTTCCACTAAATCATGAGTTTACTGTATATGAAGACAAAAGTATAGGCACTAATGTTTTTCTGTAGCACAGAATGATGGCAAGGTGTTTGAAATGTACTATAAGGAATTAAATGTGCCAAAAGGGGAAAACTCAGAGGCTGCTCCCTGTACCTGCTTCTACAATAATTTATTAAACACCCATCTGCATCATCTTGGGGGCCATGGTGTGTCAGGCTCACCACACCCATACAAAAATCTGGCTTACCATTATTTTGCAGTGTCTAACCCCTTCAAGACAATGATGTATTACTCATTTTATGCAAACCATCAACAGACTTCAGTATTTTATTCAAGAAGGACCTCTGATGAGAAGTGGTCAATGAAATATGTAGCTACCCTCACCAATTTGGAAAAAAACTAAATCAATAAATAATACCTGGGACAAGGTCATTGTGTGACCTCCGGGAAAGGGACTGAATTAAGAGACTACTGGGGATTGAGCAGCATGGAAAGATCATTAGGTGACCATGGCTGATGCATACAAGCATGCTGGAGCTTTTGTAGAAGAAGTGAATGAAATCATCTGATGATCATAAGAATAAAAAGATACACCATCATACTGAAAGGTTCAAAGTAACCCATGCAACAAAATACTGAAAATCTTGGATATCTTCACATCAGACAATATATCCAATACTTACTGCTCATTGCCTAATACAGACAGAAAGTGGTCTTACCTGATGTAGATGTGCTTCAAAGCCGTTGCAGAATTGACACACCCTGGCGGCAGGCGAAAATCTTCAAGGATGTCCTCCCATTCACAGCGGGAATTCACCTGCAGGAGAAAAAAATTAAAAATCACATCGAGCCATTTATTTACTTTTTTTTTTTTTTTAATGCAAGGAAGAAGGAACCAAAGGCCAGAAGCCAGCAAATTGTTCCCTCCAAGAAAAAAAACAAGATGAGAGGGTGCAAAATTCAAGATCCACTCATTTCAAGATGCCTGGACATACTACAGTTGGAGTTTTTCTTATAACCATGCCAGTATTACAGCAATGCATTAACCCTTTTTACCAGAGGATGCTTTCTCTACTTTCTATCTATCTATTGCCACATGCCTTAATCTTATAAGGGGTGACAACAAACAAAATGCCTCCATGTCACCCTGCCCCCCACCATTTCACTGCCCTGCTCCCAGCTCACACCCCCCTCTCTCATATACCTACCATATCCACTTCATCCTTCCATCTCATCCTCAGCCTTCCCCCCCACCTCCACCTCACTCACAAACCCTCTCCTCTTTAATCTCTCACTCTTCATCCTCTCCACATGGCCAAACCACCTCAATGTATTTCTTATATGCTTACTATCATATCCACACCTACATCACAAAGCTCCTTCACTTCCTCACTTGTCAGTCTGTCTCTCCATGTAACTCCAAATGCTCCTCTCAAATAGCTTTTTTCCACTGCTCTCTCACTTGACTTGTCTTTCCAATAAGGTCCAAGCTTCACTTCCACATGTTTGAGTTGGTATCACGATACTATTGTGCAGCGACTTTTTTACTTCCATGCTCACTCACCTATTTCTTATCACCGCTTTCAAAGAACCAGCAGCCTTAGCCTTGCTGTGCCCTTTCAAGCACTTCACCCTCTAAACGTCGATATTTACACATCTCATTAACCAAGAATTTAAATGCACTCACATTTTCCATTTCCTCATCATCCAACCTCACAGTGACTTCATTTCTCTTGAAGACCATAACTTCACTCTCCCCTACATTCACTTTTAGATTCCATTTCTTACACACACTCCCAAACTCATTCATCAAGCCTTGCAGTTCCCCATTACCTTCACTTAACAAAACAGTGTCATCTGCAGAAAACAGTACAGGGTTTCCAAATACTGCCCTCTCATCAGGGCTGCTCCAACATCCACTGCCCTACCTTCTATCTCTTTTATAACCCCATCCATATACAGATTGAACAACCATGGAGACATGACATCCTTTTTTCAATCCAACATTCAGATACAAAAATTCACTCAGTTCACTATCCACATGCACTGCAGCCTTAGAAATCTCATACATGCTCTTCACGGCATTCAGCAACTTCCCATTTACTCCATATATTCTTAATACTTTCCACATCTCTTCTCTATCCACCCTGTCCTATGCTTTCTCCAAATCCATGAAGGCTGCATACTTCTTTTCCTACTCTAGAAACTTTTATCCTTAAGACCTAAGAATAAATATCTGATCAATACAATCTCTTCCCTTCCTAAAACCTCCCTGTTCTTCTCCATCTAATTCCTCTATTACCCTAACTCTGTCAATACAGATCCTACCATGCATATACTTTTCCTATTACACTCGGAAGACAAATGCCCCTATGATTACCACATACAGTACTTCTTTTTACCCTTTTCCCTTTGTACAGAGGAATAATTATACCTGACTTCCAATCTTCTGGGACTCTACCTTCCTCCCAGGGCAATCTGCACATCTTTCATATCCATTCTACTACTATCTCAGCCCTCATGCTTCAGCATTTCACCACACACTCCATCAATTTCTGGGGCTTTCCCCATTTTGACTTTCTTCATTGATTCCACTCTCTTCCTCTCTATGTATAACTCTTTCTTCTGTCTCTCAACTTCCTCCATGCCCCTGCTTCCCATCCACTCTCTATACCACTATGCTTACTTCCATGGCACCACAGCTTGTCTCACCTCTTCATTCCACCATGCTGTTCCATGCACCCCTTTTCATCTTCTCTTCACCCCACACACCACCTCACATTCTGCACAAATTTCTGTGACTATCTTGCACACACCTTCCACCTCCCCCATCTGCTCCAAATATTTCCCCAATCGTTCCTCCACCTGCTCCAAATTATATTTCCCCAATCGTTCCTCCACCTGCTCCAAATCATATTTCCCCAATTGTTCCTCCACCTCTCTTTTATAGTCTGCCTTGTTCCCATCCTCTTGCAACCTTTCTACCCTCCTTAAATGGACTACTACCTCCTGTCCTTCCCTTCTATTCCTCCACTGTATTTGAATCTTGACTTCCACCACCACCAAATGATGGTCAGAAAGTCCACTCTTCCAACTTCTGTATGCTCTTGCATCCATCACATACCTTCTCATTCTGTCATCCACACACACACATAATCAATCATTGCCTTCCGTTCACTCGGTTCACCACCCACCCTTCTCGTCACACACCGCATATACCGGTGTATCGTTTTGTTCCTAAAGAGGGTATTGGCTATCACCAACCCCCTCCCCATACAAATGTCCACTACAGCACTGCCATTCTCATCCACTTCTGCAGGCACACTCCAGTCACCAACTATTCCATCCACATTCACATTCCCTATTTTTCCATGCATATTTCCAATCAAAAACTCTCTATCATTCATTTCAAACTTTTCCATGCATGCTTCCACATTTGCCCAGAACTCTTCTTTCACTCTGCCTGCACAATCCTGCATCAGCACATACACCCACACAGTCACCCACATTTGTAATCTTACTCACATAATCCTTGAACCAACTGAATGTGTAGGCTTTACACAGAAGGGGGGGGGAGGTATGAGCTTAGCTCAGATCTCCTATGCTACTAGGCAAAAATGAGGTAAATACACACTTGATACCACTATGTTTCTTACAGAGGAATACCTTCCACCTCTTGCACACAATACATACCGGTACTCCCTCTTTCGCCCTCTCATTCTCACCTACACTCACACATATACCCCATCCACATTCCCTCTCTCTCAAAACTCTCACTCCTCCATTTAGTCTCTGTTAAACCACACATGTCCACTTTTGCACCCACAAGCACTTGGACAATCTCTCTCTCTCTTTTTCACCTCATCATTTGCACCTCTTACATTCCATATTGCAATCCATATCATGTCCTTTGTTCGGTCATTAGTCGTCACCTATTGGTCAGTCCTGGTCTGAGGCTTCTTGTTTGTATTTTTAGTTAGTTGTTTTCCAGGGAGGAATAGTAACCCTCCACCAACCCACTTGCTGGCATGTAGGGAACACGTGTTGGTTGGTTATAAGGTTGCCAGCCAACGTATTAAGTGATTTCCTGATTTACAGGAAATCATTTGGCTTGCCACTCAATGTAGAGCTACCTTGTAATACAGTACCACTACACTAAGTGGGTGGAAGATGGGCAACCCACCAACCACTTTCTCTATTTTACCTGCGCTATCTCCAGATGATTTTATTAAGCACAGACATGACTTTTCAAAATGGAAGGATTTCACAGTCTTCAATAATCCATTCACTACTGGCTACTCTCAAACAGCAATGCATCCCTTCCAATGTACAGTTCTGCATAATATCCATTTTGATAGTGACAATTCCTTAGATTCTTAAACTTCCATACTCTGTGCTCCTAGTCATTTATTTACCTACCATATCAAACAATATACACCCATTTCCGGTATATGACTACAGTATAGATACAATCAGAGCATACTCTTCTACCCTTTTATCTCTACCAACAGACTTCCTTACTCCACAATTTCACTTATCTTTCTCATCCAACACAAGCTGAACAGCCTACACACACATGTATCTTAACAGTACCATTTCCACTGTTCTCAATTATGCCATACCAGTCACACATCATGCATTATTGATGGTATTACCACATCTCCATGTACCAGTAATCCTTTTGCTACCTCAACAATCAGTCCTGTTGTATAAAGTATACTGGTGACTTGCTACATGCTCTCTTTCATCTGAAGTTCAGAACCCTTTTCTTGTAGGATATCCCCTTGTTCTTTCTACCTCCAGATCCCACCATGTTGTTGTTCTTAGTGGTCAGTACCTCTACATCGTTCACCACCCACAGCTCAAGCATTACTAGCCAGAAATTAGCTATTTGGCATGCACCCACAAACAGTCCAAATCCACTACTCAATACACTGATCCTAACTTCTCCACTAGGCTACTGCCTTTTACTCATATAGCATTCAATGAGCCACTGATCTGCTTCTCAGCTTTTCCATCTTTCACTACTAGTACTATACTCTAACCCCTACAGTATATAAAAGGTTACCAGTAAAGTGATTCTAAATTTTAAAGATTTGGAAGTGTTTCATATCCAACACTTAACCCCTTTGCTTTGTCTGCCATACTCTCATTCATCAAATGTGTTGCAGCTGCCACATTCTGCTCTTCTTCTGGCATAGTTTGAATGCCCAAGGGAGCTCTGTATATCCCAGCATGACTGTTTTACATCCTGCCACACACAGGAAATGTGGATGATCCATCATACCACCTGCACTCCTTCAGTTCCTATTGTCTGGCATGATGGAGAATTGTTTGTTACTTTCTCACACATGCTTACCCACCCATTCCCTCCCTATGAAGCTCTGATGTGGTGGTAATCATACAACTGGACAGCAGTTATACATGTATCCCTTAACTACCTCCCCATTCCCATACTGGAGGGTGGTGCACTATGTAAAAAGGACAACTTCAGATTAGCCCAATGCCAAAGCCACAACTATTTTACAAGGCTACACATGTTACACTGATCAGAAAATGGTGCATGTAATTGATAAGTGTACCAAAACTTAATGCTTTGATTATTACGGTATTCCTCTGTAAGAAACAGTGGTATCAAGTGTGTATTTACCTCATTTTTGCCTAGTAGCATAGGAGATCTGAGGTAAGCTCATACCTCCCCCCCCCTTCTGTGTAAAGCCTACACATTCCTGCAAAACCTCTCCTGCTAGCTAAGTACTGTATAACCATTTTCTGCTCACTTGTGGCATCATAGTGTTTGGACTGGTAATATGTTTCTTCTTATTCCTTTTTCATTTCTTTACTTCATAGGGTTAGAATTTACTTTTGGTAAAGACTGATTTTCAGTGGGTGGGTTGCATCAGCACCCACAAGCCCCTTTTCAGTGCATAGGGGTCAAGTGAAACCCAAAGTGCTTAGTGACTTTTATAAATTACACCAATGATGTCTTGCATAGTACTGTACCATAAAGTGCAGTACAGTACATTATAAAGAAAACCAGCAGCCTATATGAAGATCCAGTTTGAATATCACACTACAGTATAACTGTTACAGATAAAGCTTTTTATTGCTGTACTGTACAGCAGCCTCTCATGTGTCACATTATTTTGGTATATATTTTAAAAACTCAAAATTTAATCTGCCAAAATTTAAAGTGAAGATAGTATTGAGCCATGTGGTCTCTCAGCTTCTATTTTTGGCTCATTTCACCTACAATTGACACGGGGGGGGGGGGGGGGGGGGGCAGAAACTGTCAATGTCTTGGTTATCATGCATGGTGGGGCCAAGCATCCATGACTACATTATACTTATAATCATCCTTTATTTTATTTTATTTTTAATAAATACTGTATGGAAAGTAGTCACAAGAATATCATATATACGGACTGCTACCAGCAGTCTATATTTACGAGCTGCAATCTTTTCTTTTCTTTTTTAAACAGAGTTGAAAAACAATTACTGTATATAACACAGGCTAATTCAGTGTTTACAAGTGGTCAACTGACAATGCAATGTGAGTGGATTCATCCCTGGCTGACTGCATCCCAGCATATTCTACTCACTGTATATAAGTAAGAAAACACAAGACCTTATAGCCTACAGGCAACTAAAATAACTATAAAAAAGTGAATAAATGATGGGGCTGAACACTGCACTCAGCCCACTTTATCACAGAATGAATTCACTGGTTGACTTCAGTTCAAATTGGAAACTATTCCACTAAGTGAATACTTTGCTGTTAAGGGTACAAATATGTACAATACTAATAAAATGTCAGCTGTCAGAGTCATCAATGAACCATCACATATCACAGCAATGGGATATCTATATTTTACACAAAGTATTATGCAACCTGTGATACAAATGCAACTTTGTAACATAAAAAGGGAGCAAGAGAAAATCCCTAAGTAAATAACTCAGCTCTAGTTGTCCTAATACATTTAAAAACCACTGACTGTGCTACTGTGCCAGTCCTTTCACCCAATGGCAGCTCTCCTTGTGTTGCAGTCTTGAGTCATTTCCCTATTCAATCCCCTAACCCCTCTCCATGCAGGACCTCATCCCAAGTCTTTCTCAACCTGCCTGTCCCCCCACCCCCCAATAATACCTGTGACACTCCTCATTCCTCTAAACTATCTCAATCTTCCTGTTTGCACCACCTATCTCATACTTCTCTTGCAAACTCTCTTGCTGTACACTACTCTCACTTCACTCAGAGAGACCCTACTTGTAATGTCTATTTCGATGTCCTTTTTCTGTCTCTACATTCAAATCTACATAGGTAATATCTTCTCTTACAGGCAAGTTTCAATGCCATAAACCATAACAGCTCTCATATAGTACAGTAGTTTGCCAAGTGCTCTTGGTGTGAAGGGAGAGCCCCTATATGGCAATTCTTATCTTGCAGCATAAACATATA
>JAGKTI010000093.1:119215-138061 GCA_018397915.1 Birgus latro
ACACACACACACACACACACACACACACACACACACACACACACACACACACACACACAAATGCAAGTATATACTGACCTTGAAAAAATAAACACACACCGCATAACCTACTTTCGTTAAACCATTATTACCGTCTGAATAGGGCATCGAGGACCAGAATCATTCCTGGCCTTAAAGAACAGGCTATACTAATAATAAACTAGTGAATAAATAAATAAATCCAAGTTAAATCTTCATCAGCATGGGGCGCTGAGACCCACCTCACCTGTCTGCAAATTAAATGTATATCAACACCTGACGGACTGGAAAAAAGACGTTCATTTTCCTGATGAACCTCCTACACAACACTGTCCAACTTCTTGAGAGGTTATTATTCAGTGTAACGTGGCTGAAGGAAGGAATAAATTAAGGTGGTGGACTCGGCGGGTTCCCTGGTGAATACGTCACACATATACCAAATTACGATGGACCACAAGGAGGGGACTGTATGATGTGGAAAGGAGTGCGTTTTGAAGAGGGAGCTTGTCCCGTCAAAAAATGCAATTACTGTATAGTCAATGAAATGAGTTGGATATACTTTAGTCTACTATAAATATTAGTTTTCTGTGCATACTGGTAAAACAAACTGTATTTAATGGTTTACTTAAGCATTATAACTTCTGCTACTACATACATACCTGGGAGTGAAAGGTTAAACAAAAAAGTCACACCTGACACGACTAGGTAGATCGCTTGGGCCGCGCTGCCTCTACCACCTCCTCCTTGCCATCCCTGTGTCCGAGAAGAGTGTCCTCAGAATCCTTCAGTAGGGGGCCAGGGAGGACCTAGACCTGAGTATTGATGCTGAACGACCCACCACATCCAGCACTGTCACAACTACCGTGACGTGACACATTTATGGCATGCACTCCACCCCCACCCACAGCTGTGATGTGACTCTCCTGCATTCGCCTGAGATGTCACTTTCTGGAGTATGTCACTGGACGGCCGGCCACCGACAGTTTATCCTGCAAACTCTGTAACGCTCCCATGGCTGACTCATTATCCTATCACATCGTTAACTGCGCCATTATGGCTCAAACCACCTGATTTACTACTGTCTGGCTTATGTATCTGCTTCATTACAAATTTGATGTACAGGGGAACGGTCTCACCCTGTCCTTTCTTTCCATATAATGCCCTGGTATGTGTGAGTGTGTCCTCAGTAGAAAGACAGGGTAATAAGTAACGGGAACTAAGCTGACCGACGACTGGTAGTAATGTGAAGTTAATTCGTGGCTAGAAGAAAGCACTGGAATCATTGTGTAAAAGCCAACAGTACGTGATTCAATCTGCTTCTTTGTTAAAACTCTGGATTCGATTATATGCTTTGCTACTGGATGAACACACTGAATTCATTGTATATTTCATCAAACTTTGAAAACAAAAATCAAGCTGCATCCCCATATACTTTTATTTGAGGACAAGGTACTCTACTGTTATCCCTTTAACGAATAAAAAGTTTGTCGTTAATGTATGTTAATATTTTTCATTATGATACCCAGAGTCACCCCTTACTTTAACATTAATTTTAGCAGGAACCTGTCAGCACTTTAAATCGAAAACACTATCAGCAACAAACAGGTCATCAGTTCTTCAAACGCTTCAGCTAAGGTCTCGTCCAAACCGTCTGAGGCTGCGAATAATGGCACGATCCGTCACAGATCTAGGACTGGCCTCAGACCTGAATATATCTGCATTCATTCTAACGTGAAAAACAGTTATCAACTACAGACAGATTAACACATTTCTGCAAACATTCCAAATAAGTTTCCATCAAACATTTAGCGTAAGACATCTGGGTCCACGTTCAGTATACAAGCTTATGATCAACCAAATTTGTTTCTGAGGAAGAACGAGGCATGTGAATATTCGGTTCTTAGCTTCCCTTGATCTTCGGTAGTCTTGCTCTGGTAAATACGCTTTGTTTCAGTTGCAAGAACAAGAGACATGAAATTCTGCACCCCAAATTCTTTGCCCTAAGCACGAAAATAATTGTTTGTGAATCGTGGGATAGTCATTCTGCAGAAAACAGTTATGATCTGCTGTAATTTTGGTGTCAAAGAGGATGATTCTATACAATCCCCTAGTCCATCTTGCAAACCGGAACGTAACAAAAGACAGAGAGTAATTGATCGTAAGTGCTTTCGTTTATCCCGATCCTGAGTCTGGACCAGTGAGTGATAAAATTCGTCTCAAACCTGGGACTGACAGCACAACCCTCGACTCCTGCCCAAAGCTCTTGCCCCACTGTGCACCGAACTTGTAATGAGTGAGGCGGAAGGAGGGGCGGGGACGGAGACGCGGTGTTGTCCCTCGTGTCTTCCTGTACTGCTGGTGTGTGTGGCCATCGTCGTTGTTGTGGTGGTGTGGCCGACCGTCACCCTACTGGCCATGTTGAAGCACCCCGCCCACGCCACTCCTACCCACCCTGTCGACTCCCTCTATCTCCAGCGCACCATCGGCCCGGGACAGCGGTGGCCCATCACACTTCTGGTGGCTACACTGTCAACATTGGCCGTGATCTCGGTTCTCCTAGTGTGTGTTTTGGCCCGGTGTCATAGCCTACCCGAGCAGGCATGGTAAGGTCAGCCTGCCGTAAAACAATGATAGCTGTGTTCTGAGTAGTTTAACAATTTTGTAGCACTTCCTCCTATCTGATTTATCTTGCTTATTACGTCATTTTATTATTTATAATCTTGGTAGTTTGGGAGTTACGTACTTCTTCCTATCCGATGTATCTTGCTCATTACGTCGTTATATTGTTGTATTTATATTTTCTTTAAACATCGATATAGTTTGCATCATTAACAATAAATGATATCCAGGGGTGTCAGATAAAATAAATCGCCACTGAAAAGCAAATACGAAGTAAGCCAACGACCCTACGGCTCTGAGTGACGCAGGTGAAGTGTGTTAGGGGCGGGGTCAGTATCAGGTCACCACACTGAGAGGCGAAGAAGTAATTATCGGTATTTATGATTCTGCGATTACTTATGGCTATAACACAGACCTGACCTGACTCATGACCTAAACCCATCCCAGGAGGCTACTTACATCAGTCAAAAGTGTCCGAGTTTCAGGAGCAATATTTCGAACAATAATTCTAGATTAGTGAAGCCACTTTTTTTTTTTTATTATTATTGTTGCTCGTGAGGACGGTGCACACTGAGTTTTTATTAACGTCATTTATTCAGTTGCAGGTGCCGGTGTGGGTGTGACGAGCAGCCTGACACCATTGCCATAGTGTCAACAACACCAGAGGATGCCACCACCATCTCGACGTTAGAGTAAAACCAGAATAAAGACCAGAAAACACATTATATAAATTCTCTCGTGCGTCCATTATGCCTTCAATAACTGGATTATTTTTGTTTAAAAGGCCTTCATGATGGTGAAATGGAGAATATGAGGGCAATAGCTAACCCTCGCCAGCTAGAAAGTCTCAGTGCAGCTCAGTAAAAATGTTTGATAGAATAATTCGGAAATTAAGTCCTCTGGGTGATTCGGCTCCGGCTTAGGTAGAAAGGATAGACTTATGAACCAGTTACAACCATAAACAAAAATAATGAATAAAAAAATAAGATGTTAAAACTACTATAATGTCTTCTTACGTTCACCACATACTTTAAAGATCGTGCTCAGTCTAATAAAGGGGAAATTTTGTCCTTTAAATAATGACCAAGAAACGTCTGTGGCCTGTCTTACGTAACATTATCATGTTCTGCTTATATATTCTTAAACTATGTAAATAAATGTTGTTTGTTTTACTGTTACGGTACGTTTTCTTTCTACCCTATGATTTTTTGAAAAACAATACGTTTTCCGGGAACAACAAGGAATGAATAATAATAATAACAATAATAATAATAATAATAATAATAGGAGTAGTAGTATCAGTAGTTCTAGTGGTAGAAGCAGCAGTCCAGGGTTCATCTGAAGTGTGAACCCAATGGACAGTAAGCTCAAGTCGTCCTCCTTCAGTTCACCAACATCTTTTGGAGGGACAGGGAGGGAGTTGATGGACGTTTGTCTAACCGGGCAGCTCCACAGCCCAGTTATATCAACGCCATCACATGAAGGCGTCCCTCTTGAAAATGTTGGTAGTCTTTTTCGTCCTCTTCTACTTCGACAAATCCCTCAAAAAAAAAAAAAAAAAACGCCTTGCGACGGTGAGACTTCATTATGTTATACTGAGGGGGTAAACGAAAATTATTAAGGTAGGCATATTTTAAAAGTTCATGATCTTGCATAAGGTGATTATATTAGCCTATATGACACACCCCTTCATACACGCACCCCCCCCCCCCACACACACACACAAACACGAGCGTAAATTTCCAAATGAAACGACGTACGAACAAACACAACATCGCCCTTATTCACGACTCATCATGCCCTTACCCTACACTTCCCCGTCTCCCGTACTCCGTCTCCCCCACCCATATCTCCCGCACATTTCCACCCACGCCTGTACAAGGGTAAGCGGACAATGACCTCGACCAATTTCTACACCTCTTAATTCCACGCAGTATCTGTCGGGGAAGCAGCGAGAGAGGATGTGGGTGGAGGAGCTTATGTCCACCTCCCCACCTGACTTTACGGACTCTTCTACCACTACCACCACCACCACTACCGCCACCACAATCACCACACTCACTCCTGTTATTCCTGCAGGTGGTGACGGTGGGGCCCCAGGCGCTTGGCCGCTGTGGGCATCGCTTCTCCCCGTCCTCACCATCTTCGTAATTCTGTTGCTGGTCACGGGAGGTGTGATTAAAATTGCCAGGTGTGTGAAAAAAAAAAAAAAAAAAGATCGGGGAAGGAAATGTGTGGGAAAAAAAAAAAGAATGAGGCGAAGGAAATGAAAACCATGAATTTTCACTGTCTGTTTGGCAATGTTATGAATTAATGAAATGGAAAGCTTATCTACGTATTGCCATTTATTTATCATGAGGGTACCACAACTTACATGAGATGAGTCCTCTTGCAAGTCTGACCGATAGCACCGTATACTCAAAATTTTCGGTCATCCAAGCAATACAGAAGTGTTCGTAAAAAAGGAAAGAAAAATCGTAGGAGAAAAAACGAAGCCTATACGAAGGACTACTAAATGCTTAGATGAATAAATAATTGTCGCAAAAGATGAACACACTGAAGTAGAAAATAGCGACGCATTTAGAGATGTGTGGGTGAACGGGGTCGAATTATCTTCTTATTGTATGCGTATCACGTTAAGGTCACTCACAAGTCTTCATAAGCTTTATATTTTTTCTTGGCTTCAGTCTCTGTGTTGTTCATATAAAGTCCTCTGTTGTTTTAGCCATAACGCACAACTCACGAAATAATGTATCAAAACAAATGGCTAGCTCGACTAAGATGTTTATGTAGGTCAAATAAAAGCCCCCCCCCCCCCTAAAAAAAATAAGTTTCTTGAAAATTGTTTGATTTTTTATGATGCTTATATCCTAGTTGGGGGAGCCCACTATCCACTCACTTGATGTAGTGCTACCTTTTGGTAATTCAACGCTGATTAACAAGCTCAGATGTGTGTGTGTGTGTGTGTTAAAATTTTGTTGAAATACATAATGAAGGTCGGTCAGTTTGAGGCATTTTTTATGTTTGTTATGAGGTAATTTTGAAAGCTCATTTGTTGTTTGCTTCTCAGGAGTCCGCGGCGAGACATGCCTGAGTGCACCCCGCTGCTGCCGAGTGGGTGGGTGCATGTGTCCTTACCCCCGACGCTCACTCCCACGCCAAGCCTAGCCCATACAGCTTTGTAACATAGGCATCGTTCTCCCTCACCATCTCCACCATTTCGAATCCCCCCATCTCTCTCTCACACACTCTTAGCACATATTTTGCAGGAAGATACAAGCGGCTGGACTATGAGAAGAGGCAGTGAGATGGCAGTGAAATTATATTTAGAGTATTGGTGCATGGTTAAGTCAACTGTATTTTATAAGGAACCTAAAAACTAAATAAATGAATAGATAAATAAGTAAAAAAGTTTAAAAAAAAAGTATATCATACACCTATACTGTAATACTATACTGTACTTCATCATCTCACGGGCACCCTGTCTCCTGTCTTTCTTTTTACTTAACATAATGAGAGAGAGAGAGAGAGACAGAGACAGAGAGAGAGAGAGAGAGAGAGAGAGAGAGAGAGAGAGAGAGAGAGAGAAAGACAGTTCCGTCAGATGAAAACACTTCCACTTGGCACTCGAATGAAACTTTTTTTTCGGTTTTGATGATAATAATGATGAAAATAATGATGATGATGATGATGATGATGGTGATGGTAATGATGATAATAATGATGATGATGGTGATGATAATGATGATGACGATAATGATGATGATGACGATAATGATGATAACGACGATAATGATGATGATGATGATGATGATAATGGTTTTTCTAGTATCACCAAAGATATTGTCAGACTGTACTGGATATAATTCAGGACAGACGATATGGAAGGTTCATGATAAGTTTTTTTTTGGTGTATAAAATCTTGTACTCGTTGCAGAATATTATCCATTTGTGACAGCTTGTGGAATGTAATGAAATATATTTAGTTTGAGTGTAGCAGAATAAATACGAATGATTGCATGTGTGTGATGTATTTATTAACCCACTTATAGTGAGAGTCATCAGCGAGAGAGAGAGAGAGAGAGAGAGAGAGAGAGAGAGAGAGAGAGAGAGAGAGAGATCAGAACAAGTATTCCTTGGCTCCTATTCTTGTCGGTGGTTTAAGAAGTTCCCTAACACCTTTCCCTTACCGATTTTTTTTTTTTTTTTTTTTTGGATACGGCTGGTTAATATCGTCACGTGAGTTATTTACGTAGCGGATTATGGCGATTCAGTAATATAATGATATAAGTAAGACAAAACAGAAATGCAAGGCGTAATGAGCAAAATAAATCGCTGAGAACGGGGTCTCAGGGTCTCAGGGAGCTTCCTTAACCGACGAGAATACGGACTATGTCAGTCAGCACGTAAAAAATAACAAAGAAAATATAAAAGAATAAAAGAAAGCGAGAGAAAGTGAACAGAGTATGACTGATCCAAAGTTTGCATGTGAATCCGGTTGCTCGCTTACTGTAGGATACGAATCATGAGAACGTCACTGTTTCGGTATCGTGACGGCGAAGCGAGAGAGCAGACGGAGCAGAGTTATTCTAGCCAGTCTCCGCACCACCTTCACGACAGATGGATGATCCAATTGCCCTCTGCTTTCCAGCTGCTGTGTCTGTCTCCACTACCTTGCGAAATTTCCAGACATCGAACGATTACTAAATAACAGTAAATAAACCTTGATCTATTACTTAGAAAATCATATTCTGAGCAATTTCTAGACCATGAATTACTAAGTATCAGTGAATAAACCCCTATCTCTTGCCGAAATATGGAGGTAATACGGTATGTATCATAGTATTGCTTGATTGTACAGGCTATCTTTACTAACTGCTGATTCGCTAAGCTCATGTCATCTACCAGCGAACAGGACAAGATTGAGTACAACAGCAGCAGTCTCTCCCCCTCCACCATCTACTCCATCACTCCACCAGCTTCTTCATCAACTCGCCAGTTATTCCATCACTCCGCCTACCGGTACTCTTTAACTGATATATCACCTTTGACTTAAATTTCTTCACATCTACTATACTCTTTGTACCTTAACATGGCTCATATTTTTATCCTGCAGTTCATTTCACGTAGTTCAGTGGTAGAAAAGAACGTTACTTTTCTACTTTCCATAGCGTTTCTTCCTAACTAATACTGATATTGTCCTAATCTCTTGTTCCAGCTCAAGATTCAAGAGGGAGAAGTAGCAGTTTTAGACCAAGTTAAAGTAAAAAGAGTATAACAGGATCAGGGGAGAAAGATGGATTGCTGGGATTTAAACAGTTCCTCCATGTGCACCACCATCTACCGCACTCCACCCACTCTCGTCACTCCAACACCCTCTGCATCCTCCTTCGCTCTGGTGGGGGCCCTGCTCGTCCTTCTAGCGGCGCTTCTCTTCATCTGCGTCTGTCCCTGTTGCCACCACTACTGCGTCAAATATCTGTACAAGGAGTAAGTACGGGATTCAGAGCTGAATCTCTCTCTCTCTCTCTCTCTCTCTCTCTCTCTCTCTCTCTCTCTCTCTCTCTCTCTCTCTCTCTCTCTCAGCGATTTTCCTCATCTCTTTATCTTGTCGGATGTTTTAATGCTGCAGGTGTAGAAGTTTTTTTTTTTTAATACTAAATCTGCCCTCTCAAAAATATATATAATGAAGGGGGCTATGATTTTGGTGGCGAAGTAGTTTCATTTGGCTACGGAGGTATCTTCTTTGGTTAGATGAGTTTGTGTAATATTTGCAGAAAATTTTCCAATCTGCAACATATCAACCTACACAGGAAAAAATGAAAAAGAAAACCGCTAAAAGGAGCCCGTGAAGTAAATATTGACCCATGGGACTTCTCAGTCTGCTGGTGTGGGCATGTGGCATCGGGGCTAGGAATATAAATGGTGGGCGTTCATGAAAAATTACTAGTCGGAGCGGACGAAGTGTTATACGCGGACCACCTCATATATATTACATTTACGGATTTCTAAAGCCTGTATTAACGAAAGAATTGTAATATTTATGATCAGGTGATGCTTTTATCTTGAATTAGGCAAGTAATTATCAGGAAGTAACTGATAACATATGTAATGAAGATAAACATGTGGAGTAATAGATTAATGTATGAAATCAGATAAACTTGTGGCCGATATCGTTAATTTTAAACTGCTTATCACACAGCTTCCCTTATACATTGATTTTTTTTAATGGTTGACTTCATGAAGGTAATATTATCAATTGTCACTATTTTTATGGTTTTGACGTAAGGAGGTATATTTATTGTCATGCGATTCCTACCACCTTATTATTATTATTATTATTATTATTATTATTATTATTATTATTATTATTATTAACAGCCCCTGCGAAGATGAAACGCAGCCTCTCCTCGCGGATGCTCCACCTCCCACCCCATACATTGATCCATCACCCACAGACCAGACCAGTCCCACACAAGACAGCAACGAATCATCATCCTCGGAAGAGACTGAATCTTCTACGGACCAAAATGAGCACACCACAGAGCAGACCGAACTCTCCAGAGACGAGACCGAACACCAGACCAGCAGATATTTGTTTGAGCCCGTTTTCTCAGACATGCCGCGGGTGGAATTTCTGCGGGAACTGCGAAAGAGGTTCAGTCAGAGAGGCAAGAGCGGGGGCAGAGTAATCTGCGTGAAATGAGTGAAATAATTCGGTGATTTTTTTTAAACTTTGAAGTATGAAAATGCCCTTACTTCCTTAAACCTCTTCAGTTTGACGTTCTGTTTTGTTTTAAACAGGCTAGCACCAGACGAGTGGAGGCTGTTGCTATCTCCTCCAATTCGAAATGCATCTAATAAACTGAATAGTCTGATAACAGTAGTCTGTATTAGAAAAAATAGCCCCTCACAAAAAAATATCCCACCCAAAAGTCTCCGGATCGAGTCAACCCACTTTCGCAAGATTTTTTTTTCCCCAGAGTCCTACAGTTGAAAATTCCTAATCAGAATGTAAAGGTCTGGTGGTAACTGGTATATAGTTTTTTTTTTTTTTTTGCCAGTAATAGACTACGGATCCTAGAACACAACCATCAATTCCCCTTCGTCATTCATGATTTTACTGGAAAGACTAACCAAGGGAGGCTTTTGCACGCTTTTCCCTGATCTTCCTGCAGAAAAAAGTTAAAACCTGTTGTAATTTTCGTCTTAGATTTATGAAGCTACAATAAGACAGGAAGATTAGACAGCCTCCCTATCCTTCCTGCAGATCAGAACCAGAGTTAAGATAAGGAACTGATCGTGGGTTCATGACTGATGTACTCGGGCTGAAGAGGCTATACTGTAGTTTGTAAAATTTATTCACTACTAACTTTTTTTTCTTCCATTATTCTTCAAATAAAATACTTAGTTTTCATTGTATTTTATTTCCACCTAAACAGATGAATTAAGTGTACCAAATCTTACTGAATGCATAAAAATCTGGTGTTTACAGAAACCTTTAATGTAAAAATCGTTAACTGTGACCAGATTGGCTTTGGTGGTCTAGGTTACTTAAAACTACACTAGATGAACCGTAAGTAGGTGTGGAGAGGAAAGTTAGAAGTATGTAGTTTTATGGACTGAAGGAAAACGACACAGGTTTGGATGGGAAGTGGAGGGAAATAAGGTCTCTCTCCTCCCCCACACACACTGTCGTGCAGAAGTAAAGAAAAATATAAACGGAAGTGGTTCTCAGATAATGTAACCTGGTAACTGCCAAAAAACAAAGTAACCATGAGACCCAACAATGCTACGCTAAATAAATGGGTCAAGCCTTCACGTATCACCACTTAGACACTGAATACATGGTAGGGCTGGAGTAACCATAACAGAGGTGTTTTTACGACGCTTCAGATGGTAGTGTTATGGAAATATAGCCAATAAACTAAAATTATTGTATCATTGACGGACATCTCACGTGAAGGTGATTTGCGGTAAGATAGGTTGAATTTTAAGTTTGTTATTCACGTAATGTCTCTAAATCTGAGTGAAGATGGGCAAAAGTCACGTGAGATCTACCTAAATCTGAGGCAAGATGGGTAGAATTCTAAAATGTATGAATTCACGTGAAGGTGTTTTGGATGTAATTTGGGTAGAATTCCAGTTAACATACTTCACATGAGGTATATTTAAAACTGAGGTAAGACGGGTGCAGTTCTAAAACATAAACAAGGGGGAAATAATCCTCAGTCTGACAAGACTGGGAATTGAACCTCTGCTTCCTCTTGCAAGCTAGATATGTTAACCAGTATACCACCGACTTTCCAGAAAGAAAGAAAAAAAAAGAGAAGGGAGAAAGAAAAGGAAAAAATGAGGCGATATGAAAAAATAATGGAAACAAAGGGAAAAAAATTAAGGAAGGTGAAATGAAAAAGGAAAAGGAAGGGAATGTAATAAATACAAAGAAATAAATGGAAAATCCTCCACCAACCCAATTTATTTTTAACCCTCCTCCAGCACGTAATACAAGCATCAATTAACAAACAATTTTGCGAGGTTCTGTCCTTTGGTTTCTTCTTTCCTGCATTAAAAAAAAAAAATATGCGAGATCCTCGAAGGTATGTATATACAGTGGGTTCCAGTTATATGTCATATTCATTCTTGCATCATAGGATTGGTTAACGACATTTGAATTTTTCCGTCTTGCGTTCTTTCGTCAAAATAATTCCTGGTTACGAGAGGAAAACTGCTACAGCTGTTGTCTGTTTTGGGTGGAAGGACAAAGAAAAGATTAGGAACTTTTTGTGTCTCCAGTTCTTCCTGAAAGAAAAAAAAAAACTCGATCGTAAACATTTTCGAGCATCCCATCTCTGACTTCCGAGCTGGAAAACAGGGCACGACGCATAATAATAATAGTAATAATAATAATAATAATAATAATAATAATAATAATAAATCACTATATTCTAACTACTTCAACCTGGCCTAAAATTTCCATCTTTCCATCTTGTATGTCGAGACGAAAGAAGATAAATACTAGAATAGGAAGCCACTCACGAAGATGTGCTGTGGAAAGGATGTAGGGGCTACGTACTGTACACACATTATCTTATTCAACCACTAAGCTACGAGAAATAAGACGTAGATGAAAAATCCACCAAACTAAGCTGAACGAACGATAATTTCTCGCGGGTCATGGTTTTGAACGTACTATGTGTGTTTGAGTATTCTTCACTATGATGGATTTACTTCATTTTTGCTGCCTCCAGAAAATTTCCTTCAGCTAAGAAAAGACCTACCATATGGATAAGGATAATGAAGCCTATATCAAACCTTTCCATTAAAAAAGAAAAATCTTTGAGTAGAAGGAAATCGAATGCAGTGTAATGTAGATCTAAATAATAACAGTACAATGGATACGGAAAAAACTCGCTTGATCCTTAAACTATATGTAATAAAGTATCTCTAAAAGGAAGTAAATGTCTAGATTTTAATAAAAACACTACTTAGCAACTCTAGGAAAAGAAGCAGCTTGGTTTCTTATTCCTTTACGTTAAAAGCTGTCGTTAAAGGAAAGTGAATGTCTTAAGAGCTAACGGAAAAACACACTAACCTAGCAACTTTCCACTATACCATTCCCTTTCCTTCTCCCACCGGCTAGCTGCATCACAACCGCTAACTCAAAGGTTCGAAACACTGGTGCATTTTGAACATTTAGCCCTATTTTTTTTTTTATTATTATTATTAGTTTTGCATTTTCCATATGTGAAGATTATTCCTCCATCTACACTATTTGAAGCAATGATTGATTTGTTCTGAACTTCCATTTGCGTTAAGTGATTTTTATTAGTGCTGTACGGTACAGAATTAAAAAAAAAAAATCCTGTCTCATTTCTCGTAGCTTGTGGATGAGTTAATTCGAAATCGACGTTTCTTTCACCGGTAACCTGCTGTCTTCACTGACCGAGCAGCAGCCAGACTGAGTGCCCACAAAACACTGCAGTAAGTGTTGAATTGAAAACGTATATCATTTTTACTTCATCTCAGTATATGTTCTTGCGCCTTGGGGATATATTTACAAGATAGATAGTAATGGTATACGCAAGATTCCAGGTTTTGCAGGTGATTAATAGGACGCCTAGAGCTATTAAATCGATGATCGTGCGTCCCACATAATTAAGTGTGGTGTGCCAAGCACGTTCCACAGCATAGGGATCATTTCATCCACCAAAGGGCCGATTCGTACCTAGCAGTAGTTGGGTACTGATTTAAGAGTTCATTAGTATACCTCAGCCTTGCAGAACTCGACAGACGAAAGTTCATTGGTGACCATGACTAGTGACGCGCTTTCTTCTTTTACTTTTTTCTTCGATAAAGTCAGGGTGCCATATGACAGGACGATAAGGATGGGGGAGCGGGAAAAAAAAAGATAATCCAAGTTAACAGTTTGAACAAAAATATAATCTTGAGACGCGTTATTTTGCAGTTACATCAATATTCCCGCCAAGTTCTCTCTGCTGCATCCAGGGTCTTTTTGACACTCGGTACTACTATTATTCTCTTGTTTCTAGCAGGATTGTGAGGAACAAACAATAATTTTTATTTTACTTCTTTCAGGATTGTAAAGAAAGATGTGGGAAACGTTAAAGGCCGTAGGAAGGAGGTTACGCAGGAGGGTGATCTATGCCGATTATTCTTCCGACGACAACACTCAAAATGACTCGCTTACGCAGCGCCAAGGTTGTGTGTTTATTAATTTTCTTGATAAAAGTTGTTGTAAGGGATTGCTTTTTCCTACTTGCTTGTCTTCACTTATACAGCTGTTGTAAACGTCACAGACGACACAATTGAAGTTGTTCATACTTCTTTACTCGTCCAACTTCTATAAACAGTCCGAAGTTATTAGATTATTTGTTCATACATTTGTTTTGATTCATACAGCCTCCTTGCACTTCACCAGAGTCGATATTTTTGTTTAAACCCAGTCTGTCTGGCCGAACAGATCCATTGACCACAAATAAGCAACTGAATATGTGGGGCCGTCTACAGGTGCAGTACAGTGCATTTATTGTGCAGGGATGCGGCGCCCCCTTGTGGAAGACAGCACCTCGCCGGGATCGGACCTGGGTTTTTTCTCACGGGATGGTACAGGGAACTGAGGTGGTTTGGCTCTTGGGTGGACACCCTAGCTGTTCCATTAGGGTGCACAGTGTCAACACTTGTAGGCTCCTCGTCATCGCGAGTTATTTTTAAAATAAATTTTATAATAGTAAACTGCTAGACAAATGATAAGGTTATAGAAACTTTTTAATTATCAACCCAGATTCCGGCCCAACAATAAAAAAGATCGACACTGATGTGGATTGGGAGCACTACGGGAAGGCCATAGTGCCGGTGGCCATCGTGATATTCTTCGTCATGATGCTCTGTTGCGGCATCAAGGAGTTTTGCAGAAGTAAGTTAACTGTTTATTTTGGCTGGCTGTGGGAGTGTTTGGGTGGTTTTGGGAGTGTTCTCGGGTAGTTTTGTTTAGTATATACGTAGTTGCTGTATGTAGCCTACTTATGTCAGTATGTTTGGGTGTTTCCTCATCACAGACTTACATTAAGTTTTCTGCTACAACTATTTTGTTCCAGCAAACGTCAAACTTTTTTCTCCAGATTAGCGGGTAATTGAAATATTAAATCTTGCCTGTTAACTGATTTTCTTTTTATATTGACCTTTCTCCGTCAGTGAACTGCCCCGGATGGTACCAGTCGGCGAGGAGGGTGCTGAGTTGGTGGTTCCCTGGGTGGGTGAGGGGGGCGCAGCAGCAAGAGGGCCCCATTTTCATGCACGTGCGGGGCGAGGACGACCTGCACAGGAGAGAGGAGACGCTACCTCGACGACACGACCCCGACGAGCACAGACGGGTGCGGTCGGGGGCTCGGCAAGGACGGGGGCAGGAAAGAGAGGGCTCGAGAGAGGAGGCTGAGGCACTGCTGCTTGACACCAACTGCTGAGTTGACTGATGTCGCATAACTCTCACTGATGTGCTGATTGATGCTGCATGATTCACTGGTGCGCTGACTGATGCTATATGAATCTATTCTAACTGATGCTGCATGAATTAAGTGCTGAATGACACGAGACCTAGGCAATCAGTGTCAAGACTCCATCTACACTATCTGCTACATGACTGTGTGCTGCATGACCCTCACCGATGGTGTTGGGGTTGGTAGGGCGTGGTATTACTCGCAAAAGCACATTAATATTTGGCCTACCTCATTTGAATGTCTACTATTATTGTATAACTGTCTACGTTATCATAGTTTATAGTCAAACACTGACATTGATACAGCTGCATGATTTATTGTTGCAAAACATTTTTAGAGTGGCTGCTGCATGAGCCTGACATTGCATGATTGTGCAGCGTGACTTGACGGTGGACCACAACTCGTCCACAGCAGATCTCACAATTACCGTTTTTATAAAAGAACTTGTCTGTATTTTTCAGTGAAATGGTAGATTTTAGTTTTAATTGAAATGGATTTTTAAAAAACTGTGCACTACCGTAAAGTGTTAAGAATGGGACCCTTTTTTTTTGTGTGTGTGTGTGTGTGACCTTGGTAGACTAACGATAAACAAATTGAGCAGGACAATTACCATTTTATTATAATACAATAAAAAATTTTCATCTACTTGCTAATTAATTATCCCTTTATATGGAACCACTTACAAGCTTCTCTTAACATTTCCAACCAGCGGACGCAAATTTGTATTAACCTGTTACGTGTTTTTTGGCCACATTATTATTAATTTTAGCATGGGAGAGACACAGGACGGGTTAGTTTCAGTAAGTCCTTAATTAAAGAAGGTCAAAATGAATCAAGATAGAAGGTGAATGTCGCCAGACTAAAGTATTTTATTTGGCTACTGACAAACTACTAAGAATTCGATGAAGAACTGATTTTCTCTTGATTGCCGAGCAGACACAATAGTTAAGACGTAAAACATAAAGGGTACGTTGCTGGTCACGAAGAAGTGCCATGAAAAGAATAGACCCGTAGTAATGTCGTTCTGCCCATAAACTACGAGATAAGCTGCATAATAACTCCAACCTCTATCAAAACAAAAATGACTAAGAGTTTTCCCTCTGTCCCTCCTCACCCAGTAGAGCACCTTGGGACCTGGATGCAACATTACTGCAGGTCGTGTACATGGGAGTGATAGAAAATGCAGTAAGTCATTTGACTGAAAGGGTTAGGAGGCTCCACTGAATCATGTTGCCTTATTTAGGTTTAGAGACTTTAGTAAAATATTCTGAAAGTTATGAAATGGGGATGCTGTAACGTTTTTTTTTTTTCCCGGCAGACTCTGGGTGTAGGCTTTAACAGTCAGTTCCACGAGACCCAGTAGTCTTACATACACAACTCCACCTATTACTACATGGGCGCTAACATTCACCGCCCATAATGAATTCATGTTAGGGCTGTCTCACACAAGGCTGGTTGGTGTACTGGTATTATCAGGAGTGTTTTTACATGTTAGGTCTTATGTTAGTTCAGTAAAGTCTACTTTGATGACATTCAAATCTTTTAAACTGTTCCATGTCCCAGCCAGGATTTGAACCCACATCTACTGTACCGAATAGCAGATATTCTCTACCGCCTCTGCCAACACCTTCACTTACTGATCATTGAAAGACAAAATTTCATCCAGTTTTATTTGACAGACGTTCACATAAGTCAGACTTACACCAACTGCAAGTATTTTAACAAGGACCTATAAAGCATAAAATTACAGACTGTAGCTGATCATATACTAGAAAATCCATAAATACTAAGCAAGTGACAAATCTAAAACATTTAAAATTATTAAAGAAAAAAAAACAGCTCTACCTCTTACATTTAGTCTTTAAAAAGTGGTCAATGAAAACGTACAGACTTTCAGTGCAATTTACGTAGTTTGTCAATACACAGTGCAATTTGTACGCTGAAACATGTAAAACGAAAAACCTAATTTGTAAAGTTAAAACAGAATTTGTAAAGCTAAGAAGAGTCGCTTTTAATTTTAAGCCAAAATAATTAAACAGTGCAGTTTTACCTAGTTATTAAAACACACAGGGCAATTTGTAGAGCTAAAACATGTCACGGAGCAAAGCTTAAACACAGCTACAATATAACCTCAAATATACATGCATTCCAATTTGCGCAAGTTAAAAGCATCTGTCCTCTTAATTTCGGCTAAAAACACGATGTCTTGCGTCGTTTGGTCCTCATTGGTCGCATCAGGACTTGTGCACCTGGAGAGATCAAAGAGCGTAGAGATTTGAGAGATTAGAGAGTCGAAATTTTAGATTAGAGAGTCGAGATTTTAGATTAGAAAGTAATTATAACTTTATTTTATTAGTATCTTTAACTAGGCCTAAAATAGCTACTGGTATCTATCAATCTCGAATGTCGAGCTATAACACCAGATTAATACGAGAATATGATACAAGTCACGAAAAAGTGCAATGGAAAGATGGTGAGCGCAGCAATAGATTAACACTACAGTATGATGCTAGCCACTAAGAAGTGATATGGAAAGGGTGTGGAGCCGTAGCACTGCCTTTTCTCCCACTGAGCCACGTGAAATAAACTACGAAAGTGAGTCAAATCTGTGCCAAGTTAAAGTAAAAGAGCAATAGTGTAAATCCATCGAGCTTGCGTAGCCTACACCATTTCGTACTCTTACCACATCAACTTATTTTTAAATATTTATATATGCACAAGTTAAACAAAACACTCAAAGAGTAGCCTATACATTCAGCCATTAGTTTCACCAAATATCACACTCACGTCTGTTTTTTGAACAGTTAAAGATCACTTTAGCGATCTAAGTCCGGCATGCCATCAAGCTCCCCTTCCTCTTCGATGCCCACGAAGATCACATAAAGAACCACAGACCACATGAAGAAGAACGCACACAGGAACGTCCCCGCGACCAGGGAATCCAATGTCGACATGGCATCCATATTCGCGGCTGCTGTGCATTCAAACATCATGGGAAAAAATACTCCTTGAAATATACCAGATCTCTTCATTCTTAAGGCTGCTAAACGTTCAGATATCCTGTGGGGGAAAAAAATACTTTGCTCTTACTGCTGGTACGTGCTTAAAAATCCTGGAAAAAAAAAACAGGGTCCTTTGACTGTCACGGCTGCTATACGTTCAAACATCCTTCACAGGGAAGAAAATAACATCTTATTTTTCAGAATTTAATCACACACAAAAAGGCTCCATTTACCTCATGGACGATGATGTCAAGACTTTACGAGAAAAAAAAAATCAATCTACTGTGACCCAAATGAAATAAAAAAATATATATAGCTCTATCTAGAACAGAATAATATTATTGCTCTGACCACGAGAGGTATAAACAGAACAAGTTTTTGTCTTCACCTCCATATCACCTGCATATACCGAGACTAAACTAGATTCGTGTTACTTTAACTAATTCCCGTCTCCCTATCTTGGATGTCGAGTTACAAGGATAGATTAATACTATATTAAGATGCTAGTCACAAAGAAGTGCTATGGACTTGGAGAGTATGTACAGCGGTAGCATTGTCACTTTCTGCCACAGAGTTACGTGAAGTAATCTGTAAAGAGGCTAAAATCTGGGCCAAGTTAAGGTGAAAAGAGTATAGAAACCTACTACTCCGGCCTGAAAAAAATAAAACAGAGATAAATAATAAAGGCTACGTTCCCGGGCTGCAGGATAATAAAACAATAAATGTTAATTAATAGAACTGGAGAAATATCTGTCAGGAAATGCGACCAACCGTGCCAGCCTGTCCAAGATGTGACTCCGAGCCCACCGATCCCCAGCCCTGACGCCACCTCGTATCAGCTCGTCAAAAACATTCGAGTCGGGGTTTCGAAACATAAAATGGCGTATATATATATATAGGCGATCATGACCATTTTCTACAATTAAGACGTCTTAAAAAATAGATGAAATAATAATAATAATAATAATAATAAAAATAATAATAAAAACTATTGCCATCTCTCAGTCTAGAATGCTGAGCTGTAATAAGATGATAACATTGGAATGTGATGCTAGTCACGAAGCAGTGATATGGAATGGATGTAGAGCCGCAGTATTGTCTTTTCCTGCTATTTTGCTATGTAAGCTAAGCATTAAAAGAACGAAAATCTGGGCCAGATTAGTGTAAAAGAACTATAGGAAAAGAGTAAA
>JAGKTI010000093.1:157998-196364 GCA_018397915.1 Birgus latro
CGAGATGCGTGGACACACTGCGTTTGAGAGACTGGAGATCATAAGAAGTAGGAAATACAGACAGAGGGAGACAGTTCCAGAGTTGACCTGTTGCATAAATGAAGGACTGGGAGTAACTGTTAACTCATACAGATAATTTGAAGCAGTGGAATTTAAATATGGCGAGTGGGCATCCATATGAGAAATAATTACAGAAGAGGTGGAGCAGTTGAATAATGATAAAATTGGCGACTGGTAAGACAAAAATATGGTGAAACATTTGAATGATTGTAAAGTATTGTGCTTGGCACCCCTACGAGATATTTGAGTTAACGTAAAATTTGGCAGTTGGCACTCGTACGAAATTAAAACTCCAGATTAGGTGAAGCAGATGAATGATACTAACTTAAGAGAAAATCAGGTTAGTGAAGCAGTTGAGTAATAGGACCCTTATGAAGAGCTGGACTTATAGATGAGATGAAGCAGCAGAAATTAGACCAAGGATGAAATGGATAGAGCAAACGAGTGTAGTGTGAGTTGGAGAGAGGGCAGCCTGATTGCAGAGGACATAATGACTCGGGAGAGATGGGAAAATTGGCTAGAAGAGATGAAAATTAGTAGACCAGCAAGGTTGGTCTGGAGTGATTGGAAGGAAGGCGTGGCGATTTGTGGGAGACCAGAAAGATTGGTTTGGAGTGATTGGTGGGAAGTCAGTAGGGATTTGTTGGGAGGCCAGAAAAATTGGTCTGGAGTGACTGAGTGGCAGGAAGTTAAGAAAAAGTATTTTAGTCGAGAGACCGGAAAGAGTGATAGGAAGAGTCGACATATGGGAAACAAGAAAGATTGGTCTTGAAAGCTCGGTAGTAGGAAAATCAAAGATTATTTAAGGGACCCGAAAGATTGGTCTGGAGCGATTGGTAGGTCAAGAAAGCTGTTTAGAAAGACTAGTTGAGAGACCAGAAAGATTAGACTGGTGTGAATGGTAGGTAGTCAACAGCAAATATGTTGGGAGACCTGAAAGGTTGGTCTGGAGTGATTGGTAGTCAATAGAGATTTGTTGGGAGGCCGGAAAGATTGGTCTGGAGTGATTGTGGTAAGAGTCAGTAGCGATTTGTTGGGAGGCCAGAAAGATTGGTCTGGAGTGATAGGAAGTAAAAAAAAAAAAAGTCGAGAGACCGGTGGGAAGGATTGATAGCAAGATTCGAGATATTTGGGAGACCAGAAAGGTTCGCATGGAGGGTATGATTGGCCTTGAAAGATTGGTAGGAAGAAGACAAAGATTAGTTAGGGGGACCAGAAGTAATTGGTCTGGAGTGATTGGTAGGAAGCCAATAGCGAATTGTTGGTAGGCCTGAAAGATTGGTCTGGGGTAAGTGATTGGCATGAAGTTAAAGAAAAAATATAGTTGAGACTGGATTGACAAAATCGAGGTATTTGGGAGACCAGAACGATTGGTCTGGAGGGTATGATTGGTCTTGAAAGATCGGTAGGCAGAAGTCAGATTAGTTGGGGAGACCAGAAAAACTGGTCTGGAGTGATTGGTAGGAAGTCAGATTTTAGTTTGGAGACCAGAGATTGGTCTGGAGTTGGTAGGAAGTTAAGAGTGTTAGGAGACCGTAAAAGTTGGTCTGGAGTGACTGGTAGGAAGTCAAGAAAGGTATTTAGAGACAAAAGATTGGTCTGGAGTGATTGGTAGCAAGTAGAGATTATTTGGGAGACCAGAAGAATTGGTCTGGAGTGATTGGTAGGAAGGAGAGATTATTTGGGAGACCAGAAAGATTGATTTGGAGTGATTGGTAGGAATTAACAGGACATCTGTTAGTGGACGTACGACCGTATATTACGTCCAAAGTCAAGAATGGATTAGGTGGGAATCTGAAAGGATTGGTCTTGGGTGATTGGTATGAAGTCAAGAAAGGATTAAGTGGGAGACCTGAAAGCATTGGTCTAGGGTGATTGGTATGAAGTCAAGAAAGGATTAGGCGGGAGACCTGAAAAGATTGGTCTAGAGTGATTGGTATGAAATCAAGTAAGGATTATGTGGAAGACCTGAAAGGCTTGGTCTAGGGTGATTGGTATGAAGTTAAGCAAGGATTTAATGAGAGACCTGAAAGGATTGGTCTAGGGTGATTGGTATGAAGTCAAGCAAGGATTAGGTGGGAGGCCAGGAAAGATTGGTCTAGGGTGATTGGAATGAAGTCAAGGATTAGGTGGGAGACCTGAGAGGATTGGTCTAGGGTGATTGGTATGAAGTTGAAAGGATTATGTGGGAGACCTGAAAGGATTGGTCTAAGGTGATTTGTTATGAAGTCAAGCATGGATTAGGTGGGAGATCTGAAAGGATTGGTGTAAGATGATTGGTATGAAGTAAAAAAGTATTAGCTGGGAGGCCAAAATGATTGGTTTAGAGTGATTTGCAGGAGGTCAAGAAGAAATAAGGTGGGAGCCCAGATCGTTAGTCTGAAGTTACTGATAAAGAAGAGTCAGAGACTGGTAGACTAAAAGATGATGATTGGCAGGAAGAGTCAAGATCGATTAGGTGGGACCAAAGGTTATAGTAGAGGAAATGATTGATGGACTGGAATTGAGAGATTAGTAGGGCGACCAGAAAGATTGGTCTGGAGCTAGTGATTGGTTGAGATTGATGAATAGAAGTTGAGAGATTAGTGGAAAGACCACAAAGATTGGTCAGGAGAGTGATTGCTAGGAAGTGTCAAGAAAGATTAGGTGCAAGACCAAAAAGATTGGTCTGGAATAAGTGATTCATGGGAAGAGTTGATATTGGGAGACCAGAAAGATGGGTCTGGAGGGAATGATTGGACTTGAAAGATCGGTAGGTATGAGGAGTCAGGAAAGATTTTGGGAGACCAGAAAGAGTGGTCTTGAATGATTGTTATCAAGAGTCAAGATAAATGGAAAGATTGGTATGGAGGGAATGCTTGGTAGGAGTAGAGATTAGTTGGGAGACCACAAAGATTGGTCTGGAGGGAATTATTGGTAGGATGAGTAAAGAATGATTAGGTGGAATATTGGTCCGGAATGATTGGTAGTGAGAAAAATTAGACCAGAAAGATTGGTCTGGAGGGAATTATTAAACGAAATTGATTGGTAGGAGTTGAAGATTATGTGGGAGACCATTGATTGGTCTAGGGAATGATTAGTAGTAAGTTAAGAAATATTAGTTGGGAGACCAGAAAGATTGGTCTGGAGTGATTGGTACGAGTCAAGAAAAATTATTTGGAGGTCCAGCGTGATTGGCAAGAAGTGAAAAAAATTCAGAGACCAGAAAATTGGTCTGGAGTGATTTTTTTTTTTTTTTTTTTTTTTATGCATGGAAGAAGGAACCAAAGGCCACGGGCCTGCATACTGTTCCTTCCAAGAAAAAACAAAAACAGTACAAAAGAGAGCCAAATTCAAGATCCGTTCAATTCGAGATGCCTGGACACACTGCGTTTGAAAGACTGGAGATCATAGGAAGTAGGAAATACAGACAGAGGAAGACAGTTCCAGAGTTGACCAGTTGCATAAATAAAAGACTGGGAGTAACGGTTAACTCTAGCATTAGAGGTAGGAAGCCGAGGTTAGTGGCAGACCAGACGGATTAGTTTCAAGAAATAATTGGTAGTAAGAGTCAAGAAATGTCAGTCGGGAGACCAAAATTATTGGTCTGGAGTGATTGGTAGAGTTGGGAAATATTCATTGGGAGACCAAGAAGATTGGTCTGGAGGAAATGATTGATCGGTAGTAGAGAGACCACAGATTGGTCTGGAGGATATGATCGATCGAAATTAATTGGTAGGAGTAGTTGGGAGACCACAGATTGGTCTAGAGGATATAAATGATCGAAATTGATTTGTAGGAGGAGTTGGGAGATCACAGATTGGTCTGGAGGATATGATCGATCGAAATTAATTGGTAGGAGAAGTTGGGAGACCACAGATTGGTCTGGGGGAAATGACTGATCGAAATTTATAGGAAGTGGGAGACCCCAGATTGGTCTGGAGGATATGATTGATCAGAATTGATTGGTAGGAGAGGTTAATATTGGAGACCACAGATTGGTCTGGAGGGAATGATTGGTGGTAAGAGTTAAGAAATATTAGTTGGGAGACCAGAAAGATTGGCCTGGAGGAAATGATTATCAAAATTGATTGGTAGGAGGATTTGAGTTTAGTAGGCAGACCACCGATTGGTCTGGAGGATATGACATCGAAATTGATTGGTCGGTTTTGGGAGACACAGATTGGTCTGGATATGATTGAAATTGGTAGGAGGTGGTGGGAGAGCAGTTTGGTCTGGAGCATGATTGAAATTGGTAGTTGAGAGATTAGTTGGGAGACCACAGATTGGTCTGGAGGGAATGATTGATAGAAAGTAAAAAAAAGTGGGAGACCAGAAAGATTGGTCTGGAGTGATTGTTAGGAACTGAAGACAGTTGGGAGACCAGAAAGACTGGTCTAGATTGAAAGGGGTGTAATGATAGGAAAACCCAAGAAAAATGTGTAGGGAGACTAGAGACATTGGTCTGGAGTGATTGGTATGAGTCAAGAAAAATTTTTTGAAAGCCAGCATGATTGGTAGGAAGTGAAAAAATTGGGAGACCAGAAAAGTGGTCTGGAGTGATTAATAAGCCGAGATTAGTGGCAAACCACAAGGCTTAGTGTCAAGGAATGATTGGTAGGAAGTCAAGAAATGTTAGTCAGGAGACCAAAATGATTGGTCTTGAGTGATTGGTAATGAGTTGGAAATGTTAGTAGGGAGACCAGAAAGATTGACCTGGAGGAAATGATTGAAATTGATTGGTAGATGGGAGACCACAGACTGGTCTGCAGGAAATGATTGAAATTGGTAGGAAGAGTTGGGAGACCACAGATTGGTCTGGAGGATATGACTGATCGAAATTGATTGGGAAGTGTTGGGAGACCAGAGATTGGTCTGGATACGATTGAAATCGGTAATAGTTGAGAGATTAGTTGGTAGACCACAGATTTGTTTGGAGAGAATGATTGATAGGAAGAGTAAAAAAAAAAAAGTGGGAGACCAGAAAGACTGGTCTAGATTGAAAGGGGTGTAATGATAGGAAAAGCCAAGATATGTGTAGGGAGACCAGAAACATTGGTATGAGTCAAGAAACATTATTTTGAAAGCCAGCATGATTGGTTGGATGTGGAAAAATTGGCAGACCAGAAAATTGGTCTGGAGTGATTAATAAGAAGCTGAGATTAGTGGCAGACCACAAGGATTAGTGTCAAGGAATGATTGGTAGGAAGTCAAGAAATGTTAGTCGGGAGACCAAAATGATTGGTCTTGAGTGATTGGCAATAAGAGTTGGAAATAGTAGGGAGACCAGAAAGACTGATTTGGAGGAAATGATTGAAATTGAATGGTAGGAGATGGGAGACCACAGATTCGTTTCGTTTCGTTTTTGAAGGCTGCAACATGCTTGCATGCGCCGGCCTTTTTGGATTGGAGCGTGTAGCATTTTATGACCGGATGCCCTTCCTGATGTCTACCAATGACCCTTGGGTGGATTCGATCCTCCGACCCTACGGCCAGAGCGGAGCGCTCTAACCCACTGAGCCACGGCTGCTACAGATTGGTCTGGAGGAAATGATTGAAATTGGTAGGAAGAGTTGAGAGACCACAGATTGGTCTGGAGGATATGATTGGTCGAAATTGATTGGTAGGTGTTGGGAGACTACAGATTGGTCTGGAGGATGGCTGAAATTGATTGATAGGAGGTGTTGGAAGACCACAGATTGGTCTGGAGGATTTGATTGAAATTGGTAGTAATTGAGAGAGTTGGGGGACAACAGTTTGGTCTGAAGGAAATTCTTGATTGAAATTGATTGGTAGGAAGAGTTGGGAGACCACAGATCGGTCTGGAGGATATGATTGAAATTTTTTTTTTTTTTTTTTTTTATGTGTCCGACTCTGGGCATAGGCTTCACAGCCTGCTATCAAGGCCCAGTCGTCCTCCTACAATCTACATGTCACCACTTCGGCGCTTAACACCCACCGTCCATATTGAATACATGCTAGGGCTGTCTCATACAGGACTGGTGTATTGGTATTAGCGGGGTCATTTTTACGACATGTCGGCGGGTCTTCTGGTAGATCAGTAAAGCCTGATTTAATGAAATTCAAATCCTTAAACTGTTCCCTGCACCAGCGAGGATTCGAACCTGGGTCCCACGGGACCGCAAGCCAACTCTCTACCGATCGAGCTACCGCCTCCCCATATATATATATATATATAACGTTATATATATATATATATAATTGATTGCTGGGAGACGACAGGTTGGTCTGGAGAATATGATTGAAATTGGTAGTTGAGAGATTAGAGACCACAGATTGTTATGGAGGGAATGATTGATAGGAAGAGTATAAAAAAAATGGTGGGAGAGCAGAAAGATTGGTCTGGAGTGATTGTTAGGAAATGAAGACAGTTGGGAGACTAGAAAGACTGGTCTAGATTGAAAGGGGTGTAATGATAGAAAAAACCAAGAAAAATGTTAGAAACCTTGATCTGGAATGATTTGTATGAGTCAAGAAAAATTATTTGGATAGCCAACATGATTGGTAGGAAGTGAAAAAATTGAGAGATCAGAAAACTGGTCTGGAGTGATTAATAAGTCAAGATTAGTGGCAGATCACAAGGATTAGCGTCAAGGAATGATTGGTAGGAAGTCAGGAAATGTTAGTCGGGAGACCAAAACGATTGGTCTTGAGTGATTAGTAATAAGAGATGGAAATATTAGTTGGGAGACCAAAAAGACTGGTCTGCAGGGAGATGGGAGACCACAGATTGTTCTGGTGGAAATGATTGAAATTGGTCGGAGTTGGGAGACCACAGATTGGGCTGGAGGAAATGATTGATTGAAATTGATTGGTAGGAAGAGTTGGAGACCACAGATTGGTCTGGGGATTTGATTGGTAGGTGTTGGGAGACCACAGATTGGTCTGGGGGATTTGATTGGTAGGTGTTGGGAGACCACAGATTGGTCTGGAGCATATGATTGAAATTCGTAGTAGTTGGGAGACCACAGATTGGTTTGGAGCATATGATTGATAGGAAGAGTAAAAAAAAAAAAGTGGGAGACCAGAAAGATTGGTATGGAGTGATTGTTAGAAAGTGAAGACAGTTGGGAGACCAGAAGGACTGGTCTAGATTGGAAGGGATGTAATGATAGGAAAAGCCAAGAAAAATGTGTAGGGAGACCAGAGACATTGGTCTGGAGTGATTGGTATGAGTCAAGAAATTTTTTTAAAACCAGCGTGATTGGTAGGAAGTGAAAAAATTGGGAGACCAGAAAATTGGTCTGGAGTGATTAATAAAAAATCGAGATTAGTGGCAGACCATAAAGATTAGTGTCAAGGAATGATTGGTAGGAAGTCAAGAAATGTTAGTTGGGAGACCAAAATGATTGGTCTTGAGTGATTGGTAATAACAGTTGGGAAATATTAGTTGGGAGACCAGAAAGATTGGTCTGAAGGAAATGACTGAAATTGGTAGGAGTTGGGAGACCGCAGATTGGTCTGGAGGAAATGATTGATCGAGACTGATTGGTAGGAAGAGTTGGGAGACCACAGATTGGTCTGGAGGATATGATTGATAGTATAAAAAAAAATAATGGGATGGGAGACGAAAGTTTGGTCTGGAGTGATTTAGGTCAGGATATTAGTTGGAAGACAAGAAAGACTGGTCTAGACGGAGAGATGTATTGATAGGGAGAGCCAAGAAAAATTAGTTGGGAGACCAGAAAATTGGTCTGGAGTGATTGGTAAGTCGAGATTAGTAGCAGACCAGATAGATTAGTCTGGAGGAATGATTGGTAGGAAGAGACGAGAAATATTAGTTGGGAGACCAGAATGATTAGTATTGAGTCAAAAAAATATTAGTTGGGAGACCAGAATGATGGTCTGGAGTGATTGGTGGTAAGGGTTGAGGAATATTAGCTGGAAGACCAGAGAGATTGTTCTGGAGGAAATCAGTGGTCGAAATTCATTGATAGGAGTTGAGAGATTAAGTGGGAGACCAGATTGGTCTAGAGGGAATGATTGGTAGTAAGAGCTAAGAAATATTAGTTCCGAGCCCAGAAAGATTTGTCTGGAGGGAATGATTGATTGGTAGGAGTTGAGAGATTCTTTGGAGACCACAGATTGGTCTGTAGGGAATGATTGGTAGTAAGAGCTAAGAAATATCAGTTGGGAGACCTGAAAGATTGGTCTCGAGGAAATGATCGAAATTGGTAGGAGTTTAGGAGACCACAGATTAGTCTGGAGAAAATGGTTGATGAGACCACAGATTGATCTGGAGGATATGATTAATTGAATTTGATCGGTAGAAGAGTTGGGAGACCACAGATTGGTCTGGAGGGTATGACTGATCGAAATTGATTGGCAGGAGTAGTTGGGAGACCACAGATTGGTCTGGAGGATATTGATTGGTAAGAAGTGTTGGGAGACCACAGATTGGTCTGGAGGGAATGACTGATAGCAAGAGTTAAAAAATAGGTGGGATACCAGAAAGATTGGTCTGGAGTGATTGGCTGAAAGGGATAAAAAAAAATAAAAGCACGCCATGACACCAAGGACATGGAAATGAGACGAATATGCTCGTTCTATAATATGAAAGGAATGTCTAGGGATGGAAAACAGTAGACACTTTATATGATTAGGATACTAGTATGTAGTTGAATAACACCTAATTTGTAGTCTTAATTAACCAGGCTTAATCTAACCTAACTAACCGTAGCCTAACCTAACCTATTCTTACCGGGTATCTACTGTTTTTTACCCTCGGGACAATTCTGGCATATTTTAGGACTGCTGTACTTTTGTCTATTCTCCTCTGTCATGTGTTCTGGAATGAGTGTCTGTTGATAGGACGAGGAGAAAATTAGTGGTCTTGATAGTGAAACAGAAAGGTTTAGTAGAGAGGGAGAGAGAGAGAAAAATTTGTTAGGAGGAAGAACTCATAGAATGTATTGGAATGAGTGTCAGGAGATATGAGAGGAAGAAATGGTCATGACAATGAAATACGAGAGAGAGTGAGAAATTTGTCAGGAGGAAGAAGGACCTCTGAAAGAATTGTGGAAGGTATTAGTAGGCGTTAGTCTGAAACCAACCCGCTGGACTACGAGTAGAGAAAGTGTGGGCAGAAATTGATTGGATGGGACAGGGCTCTCCATGGAATGAACTGAAGCACCAGGAAGAGAGGATGGATGAAGGATAGGATGGAATGCACGGCTAGGGAATTATTGGGAAAGAACAAGAGAGTGGTATGGAGAGATAGAGGATTAAGCATAGTCGAGAGAGATTTGTTAGAAGGAAGAAAGACCGCGTTAAGAGTTGTAGATGATTTTATTAGGAGAACAGTACCAATCCAGTGGACTACTGGTAGGGAGAAAGATTAATTGTGGGCAGAGATTGATTGGATGTGACAGGGCTCAGCATGGATTGGATGGGTGCTGGAGAATGAGGGAATAATAGGATGGGATAGACGACTAGGGAGTGAGAGTGAACTAGAAAGAATGATAGGGAGAGAGAGGATTAGGAATGCTTAAACGAGAGAAATTTGTCGACTGGAAGAAAAATCTCGTAAAGAATTATGGAAGGTAGTAGCAGGAGTTAGTGTGAAACCTCAACTGGTGGGGAGAAAGATTAAGTCCGGCAGAGATTTACTGGATGTGACAGGGCTTGGCCTGGATAAGATGGGAGTAGGAGGAGAGGATGAGGGAAGGATAGGATCAGATAGCCGACTAAGGTATGATTTGAAGTGAAAATTTACAAAGAATGGTAGGAAGAGAGAATTAGGGACTCATAGTCGAGAGAGATTTGTCAGCAGGAAGAAAGACCCCATAAAGAAATGTGAGTGGTTGTAGTAGGAGTTGTAGTTTGAAACCAACCCAGTGGATTACTGGTGGGGAGAGAGAAGTTTGGGCAGAGATTGACTGGATATGACTGGATTCTGCATAGATTTTTTTAAAACAAGATGAACAGAAAGGAAAATCATTAAAGAAAATTTAAAACAGTCCGTACACCACGTTACATGTGTCTCCATTCATGAAAAATTTGTAGCAGTTGAACCTGAACTTTGGGGGGGAAAACTATTCTGGGGAAGTGAGTTCCAAAGAGATTGGATGAGTAGGAGGAAGAGAAGATGAGGGAAGGATAGGATGGAATAGACGACTAGGGATGAGAGTGAACTAGAATGGTAGGGAGAGATGGAGGATCAGGGAAGGGTGGATGGAGAGGAGACCGAGGAATTATTGGAAGTGAGGGTAAATGGACAAATTATGAAAGTGGTTTTGGGATGGATATGATTAAAACACTTAACTGACAGATTCAAAGGAAATATGTTGTGAATGTTCCTACCTCCAAGGTTAGTGTTGAAACATTGACTGCATGTTGGTGGTGTAAGAAGTGTGAGCAAATTTTGAGTACGGTATTTTCTGTTCACAAATGTCGCTTAGTGCAATAATATTATTAGTTGATTTTTAGGATAACTGCGTCATAACGAATGGAAGGTGGTTGGGAACAGATGAAGCATTTAGAAACCTTATTTTTTTTTTCTTCACTACTTGTAGTGGAAAAAATATAAATTACAAATTTCTAGCAGTTCCTTAAGAAACGGAAAATGAGTCAGAAAGGAAAATCGGTGCCATTATTTGTATGGGGAAAAAAATGTTATCAGTATTTAATGACAAAAGAGGTAATGTTGAGGCAGAAAGGAAAATCGGTGCCATTTTTGGTATGGGGAAAAAAATCGGTATCAGTATTTAATGACAAGAGAGGTAATGTTGGTTTGGTACGAACAAGTGCTTAAAATCTTAAAATTATCCTTTCACCGTAGAATATACACTCATTGCATTTTTCACATTAACTATTAAGCATACGTGTCTTGCCACCGTCTGCCTGTTCTTCATAAATGAATAGTACTGCTGTTCAACCTATGTCCTTGAGTTGCTTTTATCTGTTGTTTGAGAGCACTGTCAAGATGAGTTTGGTTGTACGTTAAATATTGCCGACTAAAGTATTTAAAACATTTTTGACAGTTGAAGTCAAATGAATGTACTTATGAAGTCAAAAGATGAATTTATAAAACAAGTTCCTTTCTTCTTCAAATGGGTCAAGGCATATTGTGGTAGCTCAGGGATAATTTTCTCATCAAGGTGCCCAGTTGTCATAGTTATAATATTGTTACACTCTAAGACCTTTCCTGTATGGAAAATATTGGAGGCAAGTGATCTTCGGTATCAGTATTTAATGACAAAAGAGGTAATGTTGGTTTGGTACGAACAAGGGCTTAAATTCTTAAAATTATCCTTTCACCGTAGAATATACCCTCATTGCATTTTTCATATTAACTATTAAGCATACGTGTCTTGCCACCGTCCGCCTGTTCTTCATAAATGAATAGTACTGCTGTTCAACCTATGTCCTTGAGTTGCTTTTATCTGTTGGTTTCAGAGCACTGTCAAGATGAGTTTGGTTGTACGTTAAATATTTCCGACTAAAGTATTTAAAACATTTTTTAAAATTGAAGTCAAATGAATGTACTTATGAAGTCAAGAGATGAATTTATAAAATAAGTTCCTTGCTTCTTCAAATGGATCGAGGCATATTGTGGTAGCTCAGGGATAATTTTCTCATCAGGGTGCCCAGTTGTCATAGTTATAATATTGTTCAACTCTAAGACCTTTCCTGTATGGAAAATGTTGGAGGCAAGTGATCTTCATTTAACGCGTACGATGTAAGAGGAACTTAACTGCCAGATGAACGTATGTAGTACATCATTATCAGACATGGCCAAGGAGTGCTGTTGCATCCCATCAGCATGTGAAGATACGACTATTTCCTTGAACGTCAACCTCATCGACCTTGTAACTGTAGCGGAAGTGTTCCTTGGTCAACAGTCCGTTGACCGTGTTGGGAACATTGAGGCTGCTTGTTTGCATCCCTGCACCCGGAACACCACAGTCGGGTATTATTTGTCCACATCCCATTTCCCATGGATGTTCTCACTTCTTGTTTACACATGACTCCTGTCACAACAGGATCTGCTTCTTTGAGTGAAGTAGTTACCGCTATTGTTTCTGGCTTGCTAAGGATCTTGTCTCGTATTAGGAACTTTGTGCCACCCATAGTGAACTTGAACTCTGAAAGGAAAATATTGAAGAGAGATCTACAATAGACAGCTGTATTCCAAGACTTGTTGCCCGTGGTGCTGCCCAGATCTCTGCTGGTTTCTGTACGTCCTCCAAAGTGTGCACGGATGTCGCCATTGTTAACCACGTTGCCCCATTGAGTGGCTTGGACCTTAAGAATTGCCCAGAACTAAAATAGTCTTTTAGGGCCTTCACCAACCTAGCTCTATCATCGGAGATTGTGCTTCATGTTCATCTTTCCAAGTTGGGATCTCCTCCTGGAGCATGTATCATTCATTGGTCTTCCTCATGAGACTGCACTTACACCAAGAGGGATTATCTTTCTGAGATAATTGCCCCCACTTCTGGCCTCTACTAGAGAGGGAAATCCTCCACGCGCTCAAGAGACGAGCAAAATTAATAATTTCCCACCTCTTTTATGCTGTATGTTTTCCGTTACATACCGCACACTCGAAATCAGCACTATCCTGCAGCCTACCTCTAATGCCACATCTTTTATACATCCACTTATCACAAACACTGCACAAAATGAAGTTTTTCCCCTCACCCTACACCCTTTTGATAAACTGCACATGGCCACACGCCTCTTGCAATACTGCCATCTGCTAGAGATATCATTACTTTTTTTTTTTTTATCATACTTAACCTTTTGTACCCCATTCCATCTCTCAACTAAATTTTTCCTTTTCTGCCCTCATATTGCCCACAACCAACACTGAGTCATTAGCATACAATTCCTCTCATGGGAGTCCAGTTCTGAAATCACTCTAGAGAGCAATGTGTTTTATGCATGGTACTTCCGTCTGGATATTCAGAGTTACGTTCAATAAGGCTTGAAAGTAAACTTGAAATTGTGAGTTTTACATTAAATAAAGCAGAAAAATGCTAAAATCTGTTACTGGTACGTTTAATAAGGCTAGAAACTGAGTATGAAATTGGTGACATGAAAATGCTAGTGTTCCACTTGTGTAGATGTAAGTGTTAATATGGTGGTTCTCTGGGATATCAGTTTTATGCGAGAAAACAAAGAATTAATGTAACAGCAGACTTGAAAATGCCGGTGCTTATATGTGAACAGGAACTTCAGGTAAAATGCAGTTAATCTCATATTAATGATGAAAATTCATTACAGTAAAAATAAACCTATTAAAAGGTGGTTCCCTGGAAAATCAGCTGGAAAAGAGTATATAAGGGAGCATACTTGAAAATGCCAGTGCATATGTATGTACATGGAAAATGCAGTCGTGTTCAAGGTAAGGCTGAAAATACTGTACGGTAAATATAGTTGTTAAAATATTTATACGTTATTTTAGAAAAGACTTGAAAAGACCAGTTCATATATGTATATGGGAACTGCAAGGAAAATGCAGTTGAGTTCAAAGTAATGATTAAAATACATTACGGTAAAAATAGTTACTAAAATGTGTATACATTATTTTCTCAAACTACACCAGCAACACTGGTAGATAATTCATATTTCCTCTAACTACAAAGAGCTCATAATACATATTTTAAGCAAGGCCCTTATAGAAATTGTACATAAATACAGTCTCTGACTGCAGCAAACAACACTCACACAATAACCCCCTGGGGAAGGGGGGAAAGAATACTTTCCCAGTATCCCTGCTTGTCGTAAGAGGCGACTAAAAGGGTCCTTTTTGCCTCCCATCTTTCCTCCTGTCATCTTTTTTTGTCTTCCCTCTCTTCTCGATATTTCCGTGTTTCTTCCCTCTTCTATCAGATTAGACATTTGGTTTCATTGCACAATTACTGTAAGGTTTTATTGGCATTCCATATCCTTCACCTAACCTAAAATCCCCTTATTAGTTTCCGATTATTTTCTGCCGTGTCCTCCCTACTCATGACTACAGTATACCTTCAAATAACGTAATGTGATGCGATCGTTGCTATCTGGCACTTGGATATCATTCACTGATACACAGTACATAAATATTTCCTCAAACTACAATATGGAATTCTGATACATAATTTCATGTGATCGTTACTATCTGGCACTTGGATTTCATTCACTCATACACAGTACATAAATATTTTCTCAAACTACAATAAGGAACACTGATACATATTTTCTCTGACAGGCATGGGACGATTACTGGGGTATTGTAATCGATTACGATTGCTTTGCAAACTTCAGATTACGATTATGATTACAGTAAAAGTAAGAGTAATCGATTACTATTGCGATTACTGTACATAAGTAATCATGATTACATGTACTGTTATGCACTATATAATTATGAGCACGTTTCTTTTATACTTGACATTGATTAAGTAAATAGGTGAAGTTAGTTTTTAATAGCAAAAACATCGTCCAGTAATATAAAACTGATATTTTCTAGGGATATACTGTATATCTTTATATACAAATCATTTTAATAAGCATTGCCTGCGTAAGGAAGAACCTTATCTGGGGCCTTGTAATCGTAAAAGTAACCTTGATTACGATTACAATATGAGAGTAATCGATTACGATTGCGATCACTGGAAAAAATGTAAGTAATCGATTGCGATTACACAAAAGTCTGTAATCTCGATTACGATACGATTACCCCATGTCTGCTCTGACTACATCAAACACTCATATTCTCTAACTACACTAACAACACTCATTATTAAATGTATCCTCCAATCACGCTAAACAACACTCATAACATTTCTAATTACACATATCAGCATTGATGCATTATTTCTTGACCACCAAGCAGCACTCATATTTCCTATAGCTACACGAAACGCTCATAAATATAATCCTTTAACTACAACAACACTCTTACTTGAATGTATCCTCTGTGCCAAGTAACACATGCATTACATTTCTTTTAATTACATTGAACGTCAGTGATGCATAAAAATTTCCTCTATGCTAAACAACACTCACTTGTACATAAACAATTTTTGTAATTACGTTAAGCAGTACTAGTACATGATATTTTTTTCAAATTCTACTAAAAGACTTATCTACCTACAGCTAGACGCTATAATCCCGTAAGGGGTGGTCACAAACAAATCGCCTATATGTCGTCCTGTCTCCTGCCATTTTCCCCCTCCTCCCCCTCCCTCTCCCCCTCCCCATAATTCTCCACTCCATCCCTCCATCTTATCCTCGGTTCCCACTCCCCTCGTTAGTCGCGCTTTCCATCTTTTCCACATGTCTAAACTACTTAGGTGTATTTCCCCTAACTCTTATCGCATCCACATCCACACCACATTGCTGCTTCAATACCTCATTTATCAGTCAGTTTTTCCATGTAACTCGACGTTGTCCTGTCAAATAATCATTTCCCTTGCTGTCATTCGTGATCCATCCAGCAAAGTCCAGGATTGGTTTCCATACGTTAGAGTTCATGCAGTGACCATTTTGCATCCATGGTCACTTCCCTCTTTCTTATCACTTCTTTCAGAGAACGAGCAACCTTCCTTCCCTGTCGATATCTTTCAAGCACTTCATCCTCAGAAATTTTATCCATACACATGACACTACTCAAGTATTTATATGTACTCATTTTCCATTTCTTCATCATCCAACCTTACTGTGCATTCACTGACTTCATTCCCCTCGAGTACCACAACTTTACTTTACCTAATATTGACCTTTAGATTCCGTTTCTTAAACAAACTCCCTGACTTATCAACCAAGTCTTGAAGTTCCTTTTCGTCTTTTTTTAATACAGTGCCATTCTGCAAACAACAGAACAGGAAGTTTCCAAATGCTGCCCTCACTCAGTTGGGCCGCTCCAACGTCCACTGCCCTATCTTCTATGTTTTAAAACCCCATCCATATCCAGACTCAACAACCACGGAAACATGACACACCCGTTTCAATCCAACATTCAAGTTGGAAAATTCACTCAGTTCACTATCCACACTACAGCCTGTGCACCATCATACATACTCTTCACGACATTCAGTGGCTTCCCATTTACTTCATATATTCTTGGCTTCCTATTTACTTCATATATTCTTGGCTTCCTGTTTACGTCATATATTCTTGGCTTCCTATTTACTTCATATATTCTTAATAATTTCCACATTCCTTGTCTGTCCACTGTCAAATGCTTTCCCTCAGATCCATGAAGGCTGCATTAAACTTCTTCACTGTCTCTGGAAACTTTTCCACTAAAGACCTTAGGATGAATATCTGATTTACGCAACCACTTTCCTTCTTAAAATCTCCCGGTTCTTCTTCAATTAATTCCTCTTATTTCCCTAATTTTATCATTAGCTATCCTGCCATATACTTTTCCATTTACCCTAAGATGATAACCACATACAGTACTTCTTTTTTCCCCTTTTTCCTTTGTACAGGGGAATGATTGTACCTATTTCCAATCCCCAGGAACTCGACCTTCCTCCCGGTCAGTCTGCACATCCATATCCATTATGCTATTATTTCTCCTCCGTGCTTCAGCATTTCACTACACACTCCATCAATTCTTGGAGCTTTCCCCACTAAAAGACACTTGTACCTAAAGATTCCTCCTATCACAGAACAACGCTTTAAAAATTTATGAGGGTGAAACAAGAGATTGGCGCAAAAGTACACAGGAACAAAATGAATGGAAGCACGAGGTGAATTGAGGTCTTGAAGTGGGGGAAATGAAGAATGGGAAAAGGATTGATAGTGATTATGAACTGAATGGATCAACAGGGCGAGAGAGAAAGAGCTGTGTGCGGAGGAAAGGACAGCAAAGATTGCATTGGAAGATAGTGTTTAGATATGTTGAGTGAAATAAATTTTTGTGAATTGTTTGGGATATGGGACAAAAGACGTGGTTAGAAGTGAGGATAATGACAGGAAGAATGACGAGGTTTTGGCACACTGATTGGAATGGAATGGACTGTTAACAAGTTTGTATTGACGACTTGTGAGGTCGTGTTAAGTATAGGGGACTAGAGAAGTTGTTATGCCAGGAAGAAGAGGGACTAGAATAATTGATAGTGATGTCAGGAGAGAGACATGTGAATGATTGACATACGATGTCAGGAGAGAAACTAGAATGACTGAAATTGATGTCAGGTGAAGGGGAGAATGGAATCATTGAAATGATAAGAGATGCTACTAAAATTTGTCCAGAGACTGGAATAATTGATACTGATATGTCGAGAGAGATTAGAGTGATTGAAATTGGTGTGTCAGGAGAGAGAAAGATTAGAATGATTGATATTGATGTTAGAAGAAAGAGAGACTGGAATGGAATGATTGGTCAGGAGATAATAGGGAACGATTAATTTGTGAAAGATTAGTGAAAGGTTGGAAGAGAGAACCAGATATAGTTTGTAGAGATAAAAATAGAGAGCTGAAAGATGCCTGGGGAGCACTCCTTATCAGGGTGCAAAACTAGGTAGAAGGGGGTGGATTGGGTTTGAGTGCTGCTGCTGTGGGGTGAACGTTCTGGTTTGGGGATCAGCAGGTTGGAATGGGTTCTCGATTGTCCGCTTGAGTGGAAGGGGTCGTTCTGAGTACTGTGTAACCATTTGGGATAAATGGGAAAGGTTTGACACTGACACCGTGGAACCTGCGAGGTGGAAACCCCTTGGGTTGCTCACTCCGCTTTCCTGCTGTGATCCACCCTGAATTGATCTCCTAGTTGTTGTACTCCCCTTCTTGGGGTTTATCCTCAAGAAAGGCCCCAATGATTCCCACCCCCCCTACTTCGGGTTTACCCTGATGTAGGCTCATGTATTTTAGGTTTATCCTGAAGTAGAGCTCTCTCGGCAGGTTATCAGTGGAAGGATAGTTTAGTCGAGATAAATGGAACTTAATTGGGTAGAAGAGAGACAGGAAGGTATAGTTATGAGAATAGAGAAGGAGAGTGTGGACGATAGAGGTGGTCGTTTGAGTGGCTGTATTGATCGTGAGAAAACGTTTGGACTGGAAGGAATGAAAGTTATAGTTACAAGTGAAGACAGCAATGACATCAGGAGGAGAGAATCTAGAGAAGGACGCAAAGGATTTTTTGGAGAATGAGAGGATGGAGGAATGTTTGATAGGGAGACATGATGGGGAAAACTGAGTGTTTGATGTTCAGAAGGATTTGGTTGCAAGAGATTAGGAGTTAATGGCCATTAAAAGGTCTGCAAGGATTGGGTAGGGCATAGATTGGATTGAACAAAGAGTGACTGAGAGGAAGAGAGAGTGAGATATCTGTGTTATATAGATCTTTACGGTCAGACATAAACTGCAGAGTGCATAGTTTGTGAGACATATTAAAGTAAAAAAATGACAGTACACCCAAGTGTTGCAGGAGCCAAACCACGTGAAAAGCTGATGTCGATAGTAAAAACTAGCAACTAGAAATGCACATTGTATCGTGTCATTTATAAAGGCTTCAACGTGCATGTGTCAGCCTTGGTCACCTAATGGCAACTCTTCACGCTTCTCGATCTCTTGCAGCTTCTCCGTTCAGTTCCTTAATCGCTGCGGTTACACTGTGTGGCCTCGTCCCAGGTCTTTTTCGGTCTGCCTCTTGCAACACTATCCCCGACGTTCACACTTCTCGCTTTTCGCGCCCAGTTGTCATCCTTCATCCTCTCCACATGCCAAAACATCTCAGTCTAACCCTAAAACACTATTACATTCCAGCCCCATCCTTCCTCTCAACTCATCAATCGTAAACATCCCCCCCCCCCCCCGCCTCCTCTTCACATCCCCCCCAGGCATCGTATTCACAGACACTACGCATCCAGCTAAGCATTGTAATTTCTGTACGCTTGAGCCTACAGATATCCTCCTCCTCTACTGCCCAGGTCACATTACCGGAGAGCATTACACTCCTTACACAGGCTGCCTACGAAGATCTCTAAGCACAGAGAAAAAACCCTCTCAGTGTCAGGAGAGGCAACATCTCTCTGAGCTTTTTCCAACCACTTCTTACGCTAGCCACAGTGCTAGTTCCAGCCCAACTTCCAGCACATAACATGTCTCATCATCATCATCTTCGTTTTTCGTCCTTTTGTTCCCATATTCAAACGGGTTGGATGTGCGATGGCTTTTCTTCACTGCTTCCTATCCTCGATTAAATCTTCTCCAATACCCAGTCTTTCCATATCTTGCGTTACAACACTTTTCCAGGTCTTCTTATGTCTTCCTGACGGTCGACGTCCTCCACTTCCAGTTCCTCTGCTATTCTCACACAGCTTCCTTCCTCACTCCTCCTCACGTGACCAAACCATCTAAGCCGCTTCTGTCTCAAGATGATATCGAGATCCATCCCTCATCTTCTGGTTACCTTCTCACTTAAAACTCTGCCCTCCCATCTCACTGCTGCCATGTATATTAACATTCTACGATCAGTACTCCTCAGAACATTCATCAGTCTTCCTGTCAAAGCCCATGTTTCAGCACCATATATCAGTACTGGTCTAATGCAGGCCTCGTATATTTTACTTCTGTGTCTCAGTGGTATGTGTTTGTTGACCAGTAGGCTAGCTATTTCCTTCCATTTTAACCATGCTGCCGCCACTCTTGTTCTGACTGATCTCTTCACCCCTACTTCGCAGTCCAATATATCTCCTAGATAGCAGAACTGCTGCACTTCTTGTAGTGTGCCCCCATTCACCTTTAGCGCATCCTCTGCTTCATCTCTCTCCGCCTCTCTTCTTATGCAAGCTGGGCAGCAGAAATTTTGCACTTCTCTCAAATTCTGCAGACCTGAACACCTTCTGTGGCACATAATATGTCTCCCATATAACAAAACTCCTTCACTCACGGGACACCAGCAATATCAATCCTATCACACGCGACATCTCTTGACGCTATCCCCAACATACCGCACACACGAAATCGGCATTTTCTTGTAGTCTGACCCAAACACCACTACATATTATATGTACTCACTTACCCCAAATACTGCACAAGATGGAGTTACATTATTATAGAAAATAAGTAAATCGGGATAAATAGCGTAAGAAAGGCACCGGTTGTGTAGTAAGTGTATATTTGGTGCCTGTGTGTGCTGAAACTAAAGTGCAAATAAATGTAATTATGAGAGTATAAATCAGTATGAAGATATGGTTAAAAAAAAATAATAATAATACTAATTGTGCAGTAAGTGTAGCTTCCATGTGCAGAACCTTGAAATTTACCAGAAAATATTTAAGCATTGTGTGTAAATGAAGGCGAGTTACTGTCAGTGAAAATAGAGTGAAGGATAGGACCCACGTGTGGGGGGTGGGGGGGGATTGATCTATATGCGCTTCTGTATGAAAATTTAGTGTTGCGTTAGCTCAGCCAAAAGTAAACATTAATGTGAAAATTATGCAGCTGCTAGAAAATAAATCGTTAAAAGTGAAAGTTTTACGTTGAATATGGCGAGAAAATAAGGAAAATGTAAGTGCCTCGTTAAGTAAACTTAAGGGTGTAGCTTCCATGCGCAGAACTTGGACATCGATCAGAAATGCAGAAAATATGTAAGCATTAAGTGTAAATAAGGGAAAGTTATTGTTAGGGTAACTATAGTGAGAAAGGACCCACCTGTGCAAAAAAAAAAAATAAGTTGAAGTATGGATGCTTCTCTATGGAAATACTGTTGCATTACCTCAGGCTAAAATTAAACTTTAAAGTGAAAATTATGCTGTGCTAAGGGGAAAAAAACGCTAGTTAAATTTTTACATTCCATAAGGCTAGAAAATAAACAAGAGTGTAAGTGTCTTGTTAGTAAACTTAGAAAATAAGTTAAAAATTTAAGGCATGGAAATGTCAATGTTCCACTTGTGTTGAAATAAGCACAAGGAAGGTGCTTTTGTGTGGAAATTTAGTGTTATGCTGGGGGGGGGGGATGAAAATACCAGTGTGTGGAAGGGAGATGAACTGCGAGGAATATGCAGTTTACTTTGTGGTAAGGGTGGTGTAGATACATTAAGGAAAATTAAATCTTCAGTACATATATATTTGCCTTAAATACACCAAGTAACACTCGTTCATAAATGTATCCTCATAAGTAAACAAGAGACCAAGGTTAAAGAGAGTGAGAATAGAGACTGGCATGAAGGAAAATACTAAGGAAAAAATACAGGACGATAAGAGATGGACTGGCTACTGGAGATTTGAATAGAGGAGTTGGGGAAGTACTGTGATGGTGAACTGAAAGGATTAGTAAAGTGAGAGAGAGAAAGGTGGGGGTATATGTGAGGGAAAGGACAGTGCTTTTGGAGATTTAGCACAGATGGATTGGAAGCGAGATTAATTTTGTACTGAATGGGTGAGAGCTAGGACAAAACAAATTAGCTACGAGAGTGACAACAAAGGAATGAGTACTTGGGAGAAATTGAGAGGAATTATGTATTGCTGGGTGGAGGAGGAGATGACTCAAGAATGATTGTTTGGGAGTATGCGAAAGGAATGATGGATTGGTTAGATGAAAGAAAGGGGAATGACGTAGGATTGAATATTTTTGAGTAAGTGAAAGGATTTTTGTTAGGTGGAAGAGGGTAGTGATTGGGAGTAAATGAGAGAAAGGATGTGGCGGTTAGGTGGAAGAGAGGATGAATGATTGGTAGAAAGTGAAAGGAAGAGTAGATTGGGAGAGGAAGGCTGGAAGGTAGGGTCAAGTGGGAAGACTAGCAAAAGATTAAGTCTGGAGGGAGTGATTGAAAGTCGTTTTTGAGGAGAAGATGCTGGAAGAATTGGATGGTAGGCGATGAGATAAACTGGCTGTGAGTGATGTACAGAAGACTATGGTTGAGAGGGAAACAATCAGGTAAGTGAGAGTGGAAGTTACGGTGAAAAGAGAACTGGAAGGAGTGGTTCGGAAAAATTGGACTTGGGCAAAGTTAGACTGAGCGTGTTGATACAGGATTTTTAAATTAGGCGGATGTAGTTGACTAGATGCAAAGCTTGTAAGATAACGGATCTTAAATTAAGGTGAAAAATGGTGTATCCAGGTGGTGCAGTTGGCCAAACATGAAAACTGATGTGGAAATGTGAGAAGCAAGACTGACTAGAAATGGAAGAATTAAGTGTTATTGTTAGAATAAATATAGAAAAAGTGGATCAGTTAATAAGGAACCATTATGGGTACAGTAAGTGTATGTATGGTGCTGCTGTGTTCGGAAACTAAAATGGAAGTAAAATAAGAAAAACAAGTGTTAAGTGAGTATAAAGTGTGTTAATAAAGGAGACATAAGTGATGCATTACACGTAAATATTGTGCTCCAATATGCAGATCCTAGACCGATTAGGAGTGTAGAAAATGTGTAAGTGTTAAGTATAAATAGAGAACAGTTACTGGCAGTTGTAAATATAGCACATGAAAGAATATACCAGCGCAGAAATAAAGTTTGAGTATGATGCTTTCGTGTGGAAAATGCTGTTAAAGCTAAAACTTAATTGTAAATAAAGAAAAGTTATTGTCGAGCGTTAATATAGCACAGAAAAGGATCTACCAGTATAGAAGTGAAGTTTGAGTATGATGCTTCCATATGGAAATGGCTGTAGCTAGAAACAACCGCTATAATTACGTTAAGTGAGGCAAGAAAACAAATACTAAATTGAAAGTGTTGTGCTGACTGAGGTTAGAAAATAAGTTGAAGTGTGTTATGTTGAATATGTCATGACAAAAAGTTAAAATGTGTTACATTTAAAGTGGTTATCACTCGGGAACCCATGGAGGTCCAAACAGTTATTGGCAAGTGTAAATTAGCACAAGAAAGGATTACCAGTTCAGAAGTAAAGTTTGAGTATGATGCTTCCGCATGGAAATGGCTATGTTAAAGTTAGAAACAAACGCTATAGTGAAAGTATTACGTTGAGGCAAGAAAACAAATACTGTACTAAAATGAAAGTGGTATGCTGAATGAGGTTAGAAAAGTTGAAGTGTGTTATGTTGAATAAGGCAAGACAAAAAGTTAAAATGTGAGTTACATTTAAAGAGGGTACCACTCGGGAACCCATGAACGTCCAACTCGGCCATCCCTATCTAGAAAATGAGTAAATGTGTGAAAAATGAAAATGCCTGTGTTTTATTGTGTAGAAATAAGTGTAAGTAAGGTGCTTCTCTATGGAGGTTCATCTTTTGTTAAAAGTGAATAATGGTCGTATACATAAACAAAAATACAGGCAACTCGAGTTGCATTCGACGCTAGTCAATATGCTTAAACAAAATGGTGAGTCCACAGTTGTATGATTTCACATATCTGTGACCCTGAAATGCCAAAATTGTGGAAAAGATGTGAAACTTAAGAAGGTGTCTTTGCAGTCGTTTTCTGTTGCAGTGGTAGGTTACGCTTCTTAATATCATCACAATTGAGACTGCATACGGACAAATTGTGGAATCCACTTGCGGAGTGTGCCAATTGCTCAGTATGTGGAATGCCACAATAATTGTTTGAGCATGCCATTTTAAGAGGCAGATCTGAAATTGCCACTTTCTTTAACTGGGAACTGCAGGGACAATGCAGTTGTGTTTGTGGTAGTGGAATCCACTTGTGGAGTGTGCCAGTTGCACAACATAATGGAATATCACAATAATTGAGCATGCATCAAGAGACATCGGAAAATACCACTTTCTTTGATTGGGTACTGCGCGGAAAATCCAGTTAAGTTCGTGGTAGTGATGGTTTAAATAAGTTACTGTAAATTATTGATATGTAGCCTAGATATTTCTTCAAATTAACCAAAATAAGTTATATATAAATATTTCCAGTTATCAAAACAACAGGCATACATAAACATTTCCTGTAATATCCACCTCGATCCTGCAGCATCGTTGAAGATACTTGAGGTTTCATTCTTTCGGGATTTATCTTGGAAAGATAACATTACATCTCTTGTAAATTCTAGGCAACCTTGTGCCTTCGTTACTCCTGCACAGTTGTAGACTTTATCTACCTACAGCCAGACACCATAATCCCGTAAAGGGTGGTCGTTTGTCTTAGTTGTTTTACGAGGAGGGGCACTAACTCTTCGCACCTGTATAGAGTACAGTACTTATGTGTGGGAAGGCTTCCCACATACAAAGCTTCTCCACTCTTGTGTGAATATATGATTACTGTAGAATCACTAACAAAAAAGGTATAATTTATGCTTCTTTTAAAGCTGACATTCACTGCGACCATCATGAAAACCAGCACCTGGGTCACATATGCTTGATCGTGAATTATTTTGTACCAGCCCCAGCGTGATAAGTTGTTCATTATGCATTGTTCATGAAGTTATCATGGTCTCAAGTTCATTATGCATTGTGCATCCAGTGTTTCTATCCAGATAATTTGAAGCAGTTGAATGTAAAATATGGCGACTTGGGCATCCGTATGAGAAATAACTACAGAAGACGTGGAGCAGTTCAGTTATTTTAAAATAGGCGACTGGCAAGACAAAAATATACTGATGTGGTGAAACATCTGATTGTTCGTTAAGTGTTGCAATTGGCACCCCTACGAGAAATTTGAGTTATCAAAATTTGGGAGTTGGCACTCGTAGGGAATTAAAACTACAGATTAGGTGAAGCAAATGAATGATCTAATTTTATGAGAAATTAAAATAAATTTAATGAAGTAGTTGAATAATAGGATCCTTATGAAGAGCTGGAATTATAGATGAGATGATACAGCTGAAATTAGACCAAGGATGTAATGGATAGGGTAAAGAGCGTAGTGTGAGTTGGAGAAACGGCATCCTGATGGCAGAGGACGTAGTGACTCGTTGGGAGATTGAAAGACTGGCTAGAAGAGATGAGAAAGATCAGTTGAGAGACCAGAAAGATTTGTCTGGAGTGATTGGTGGAAAGTCAATGGCAATTTGTTGGGAAACCAGAAAGATTGGTCTGGAGTGATTGGTAGTCAGTAGGGATTTGTTGGGAGACCAGAAAAATTGGTCTGAAATGAGTGATTGGCAGGAAAAAATAGTTGAGAGACCGGCAAGAGTGGTAAGAATCGATATTATTTGGGGGACCAGAAAGATTGGTCTGGAGGGTATGATTAGTCTTGAAAGGTCGGTAGGAAGAAAAGTCAGTTTTTTTTTTTTTATGTGACCAACTCTGGGCATAGGCTTTACAGCCCGTTATCAAGGCCCAGTAGTCCTCCTACATCCATACACCTCCACATGTCACCACTTCGGCGCTAACACCCACCGTCCATATTGAATACATGCTAGGGCTGTCTCATACAGGACTGGTGTATTGGTATTAGCGGGGGTATTTTTACAAGATGTCGGCGGGTCGTCTGGTAGATCAGTAAAGTCTGCTTTTCAAGATTTCAGATCCTTAAACTGTTCCCTGCCCCAGTGGGGATTCGAACCTGGGTCCATTAGGACTGCAGGCCAACTCTCTACCGATCCGGTCACCGCCTCCCATTAGTTGGTGGACCAGAAATATTGGTCTGGAGTGATTCGTAGGAAGTCAGTAGCGATTGAGAGGTTTGAAAGTTTGGTCTGGAGTAAGTGATTGGCAGGAAGTTAAGGAAATATTAGTTGAGAGACTGGATTGGTAGGAAGAACTGAGATATTCTTTGGGGGACCACAAAGATTGGTCTGGAGGGTATGGTTGGTCTTGAAAGATCGGTAGGGAGAAGTCAAAGTTAAGTTGGGGGACCAGAAAATTTGGTCTGGAGGGTATGACTTGTCTTGAAAGATCAGTAGACATGTCAAAGCTAGTTGGGACCAGAAAATTTGATCTGGAGTGATTGGCTGGAAGTCAAGAGAGTATTTGGGAGACCAGAAAAGTTGGTCTAGAGTGACTGGTATGAATCAACAGGGCGTCCGTTAGTGGATTATATTACGTCCAAAAGGTGCAGCGGTACCGCCGATATCAACGAAGTCCCAGTGACTCCCACATTCCTGAGCGTACGCCTAAAATCAGATCACCGGGCATACCACGCTGTGTGTAAAATGACCAATTCGTTACGTAATATTGAGCCCAGGGTACCATTACAGCAGCTAATTATCGATTATCGTTCTGTACATCCGGTGACTACCGTCATGGGCACTTTCAACTGGCTTACACATACTGTATGCTTTTGGCACGTGTATCTCCTCGGCAAAGTTAACTTCCAAAATTTTAAGCTGCGACAACCAAATTAAAGAATCAGAAGTCAGGACCGCCAAAATCTGAGATTTAGTGAAAGCCTTGAATCAAGAGTGGTTAGTATGGATAGGACGACTGGCAGGGAGTCACAAAAGATTAGTTGGAAGGCTAGAATGATTGGTCTTGAGAAAGTCAAGAAAAATAATTGGTGGGAGATCAGAAATTGGTCTGGAGTGATTGTTATGGAATCAAGGGATTAGTTGGCAGTCCAGAAGGATTATTCTGGAGTAATGATTGATAGAAAGTCAGGAAAGGATTAGGTGGGAGACCTGAAAGGATTGGTCTAGAGTGATTGGTATGAAATCAAGAAATACCAGTTGGGAGGCCAAAATGATTGGTCTAGAGTGACTCGCAGGAAGCCAAGAAAAAATTAGTTGAGACCAGAAAATTGGTGGGAGACCTGAAAGGATTGGTCTTGAGTGATTGGTATGATATCAAGAAATACCAGTTGGGAGGCCAAAATTATTGGTCTAGAGTGACTCGCAGGAAGCCAAGAAAAAATTAGTTGAGAGACCAGCAAATTGGTCTGGAGTGATTGGTAAGAAGTCAGATTAGCTGCCAGACCGAAAGGATTTTTTTTTTGACGAATGATTGACAGTCAAGATAGATTAGGGGAGACCAAAGATTGGTCTGGAGGAAATGATTGGTCGAGATTGATGACAGGAGTTGAGAGAAAATAAGCTGGGAGACCAGATCATTGGTCTGGAGTAACTGGTAAGGAAGAGTCAAGAGATAGGCTGGCAGACGAGAAGGATTCATCTGGAGGATCACTGACAGGAAAAGTCAAAATAAGTTAGGTGAGACCAAAGATTGGTCTACAGAAAATAATTGGTTGAGATCGGAGGATAGGAATCGAGAGATTAGTAGAGACCAGAAAGATTGGTCGAGATTGATGATGGGAGTCAAGAGATTTGTTTGGAGACCACAAAGTTAGGTTTGGAGGGAATGACTGGTAGGAAGTCAAGAAAGATTAGGTGAGAGACCAGAAAAATTGGTCTGGAGTAAGTGATTGCCAGGAAGAGTCGGTTTTGGGAGACCAGAGATTGGTCTGGAGGGAATGATCAGGTGGGAGACCACGGATTGGTCTGGAGGGAATGACTGATGGATAGGAGCTGAGAGATTAGTTGGGAGACCACAGATTGGTGTGGAGGGAATGATTAGTAGTAAGAGTCAAGGACTTGAATATTAGTTGGGAGACCAGAAAGATTGGGCTGGAGGACTTGATTGATTGAAATTTATTCATAGGAGAAGCTGAGAGCGATTGAAATTTATTGATAGGAGAAGCTGAGAGCCACAGATTGGTCTGGAGGATATGATATACTCGATATTTAATGGTAGGAGTTGAGAGCCACAGATTGGTCCGGAGGACATGACTGATCGAAATTTATTGGTAGGAAGAGTTGGAAGACCACAGATTGGTCTGGAGGAAATGATTGATCGAAATTTATTTGTAGGAGTTGGGGGACCACCGACTGGTCTGGAGGATATGAGTATCGAAATTTATTGGTAGGAGGAGATGGGAGACCACAGAATGGCCTGGAGGAAATGATTGATTGAAACTTATTGGTAGGAGGAGTTGGGAGACCAGAGACTGGTCTGGAGGAAATGACTGATGGAAATTTTTTGGTAGGAGTTGGGAGATCACAGACTGGTCTGGAGGATATGATTGATCTAAATTTATTGGTAGGAGGAGTTGGAAGACCAGAGACTGGCCAGGAGGAAATGATTGAAATTTATTGGTAGGAGTTGGGAGACTAGGGACTGGTCTGGAGGAAATTATTGATCGAAATTTATTGGTAGGAGTTGGAGACCGCAGATTGGTCTGGTGGAAATGATTGATCGAAATTTATTGGTAGGAGTTGGGAGGCCACAGATTGGTCTGGAAATGATTATAATTTATTGGTAGGAGTTGGGAGACCATGGATTAGTCTGGAGGAAATGATTGATCGACATTTATTGGTAGGAGTTGGGAGACCACAGATTAGTCTGGAGGAAATGATTGATCGACATTTATTGGTAAGAGTTGGGAGACCACAGATTGGTCTGGAGGAAATGATTGATCGAAATTTATTGGTAGGAGGAGTTGGGAGACCACAGAATGGTCTGGAGGATATGACTAATCGAAAGTGGTTGGGAAATTTGTTGGGAGACGATAGATAGGTCTGGAGGCAATGACTGATAGGGGGGGGAAAAAAAGATTGGTCTGGAGTCGACATTACTTGGGAGACCAGAAAGATTGGTCTAGAGGGAGATAGATGTAATGATAGGAAGAGCCAAGAAAAATTGTTGGCAGACCAGAAATGTTGGTCTGTGGTGATTGGTATGAGTCAAGAAATATTATTTGGAAGGTCAGAGTGATTAGTAGGAAGTGAGGAAAAAACTGGGAGACCAGAAAATTTGTCTGGATTGAATGGTAAGAAGTCAAGATTAATGGCAGACCAGATGGATTAACCTGGAGGAATGATTGGTAGGAAGAGTGAAGAAATATTAGTCGGGAGACCAGAAAGATTGGTCTGGAGGAAAAGATTGATCGGTAGGAGTTGGGAGACCAGATTGGTCTGGAGTGAATGATTGATTGTCAGGAGTTGAGAAACCACAGATTGGTCTGGAGGATATGATGGATAGGAAGAGTTGGGAGACCACAGATTGGTCTGGAGGATGACTGATCAAAATTGATTGGTATGAGGAGTTAGGAAACCACAGATTGGTCTGGAGGATATGACTGAACGAAAGTGATAGGAGGAGTTGGGAGACCCCAGATTGGTCTGGAGGAAATGATAGATCAAAATTGATTGGTAGAAGTTGAGAGATCATAGATTGGTCTGTATATATGATTGAACGATATTGATTGGTAGGTGTTGGCAGACCACAGACTGGTCTGGAGGAAATAATTGAGCAATATTGATTGCTAGGAGTTTGGAGACCATAGATTGGTCTGGAGGATATGATTGATCGAAATTGATTGCTGGGATGTGCTGGTAGACCACAGATTGGTCTGGAGGAAATAATTGAATGATATTGATTGCTAGGAGCTGGGAGGCCACAGATTGGTCTGGAGGAAATAATTGAATGATATTGATTGCTAGGAGTTGGGAGGCCACAGATTGGTCTGGAGGAAATAATTGAATGATATTGATTGCTAGGAGTTGGGAGACCACAGATTGGTCTGGAGGAAATAATTGAATGATATTGATTGCTAGGAGTTGGCAGACCACAGAAAGACATTAGTTGGGAGAACAGAAAAATTCGTCTGTAGGAAATGATTGTTAGGAGTTGAGAGATTAGTTGGGAGACCACAGGTTGGTCTGGTGGGAATAATTGGTAGTAAGAGTTAAGAAATATTAGTTAGGATACCAGAAAGATTGGTCTGGAGGAAATGATTGATCGAAATTGATTGGTAGGAGAGAGTTGGGAGACCACAGATTGGTCTGGATAATATGATCGAACGAAACTGATTGGTAGGGGTTGGGAGTCCACAGATTGGTCTGGAGGATATGATTGATTGATATTGGTTGGAGGTGTTGCAAGACCACAGATTGGTCTGGAGGATGTGATTGATCGAAATTGGTTGGAGGAGTTGGGAGACCACAAATTGGTCTGGAGGATGTGATTGATCGAAATTGGTAAGAGGAGTTGGGAGATCACAGATTGGTCTGGGAGGATATGATTGAACGAAATTGATTAGTATGGGGAGTTCGGAGATTTGTTGGGAGACCAGAGATAGGTCTGAAGGGAATGTTAGGAAGAGTAGAAAACACACACACACACAATTAGGTGGGAGACCAGAAAGATTGGTCTAGAGTGATTGGTATGAGGTCAAGACATTAGTTGTGAGACCAGAGAGAGGGAAAGAGTTGTAATGATAGGAAGAACCAAGAAAAAATAGTTGGGAGACCAGAAGCTTTGGTCTAGAGTGACTGGTATGAGTCAAGAAAGATTATTTGCAGGCAAGAGTGATTGGTAGGAAGTGAAGAAAAAAGAGAGCAGAAAAATGATCTGGAGTGACTGGTAAGAAGTCGAGATTAGTGGCAGACCAGAAGGATTAGTCTGGAGGAATGATTGGTAGGAAGTCAAGAAATATTAGTTGAGAGACCAGAAGGATTGGTCTTGGAGTGATTGGTAGTAAGTTGAGAAATTTAGTTGGGAGACCAGAAAAATTGGTCTGCAGGGAATGATTCATTGAAATTGATAGGTAGGAGCTGAGAGATTAGGTTGCAGACCAGATTGGTCTGTAAGGAATAATTGGTAGTAAGAGTTAAATGTTAGCTGGGAGATCAGAAAGATTGGTCTGGAGGAAATGATTGATTGAAATGAATTGCATTAGTTGGGAGACCACAGATTGGTCTGGAGGGGATGATTGGTAGTAAAAGTTTAGAAATATTTGGGAGGCCAGAAAGATTGGTCTGGAGGGAATGATTGATAGAAATTGATTGGCAGGAGGAGTTCTGTTGGGAGACAACAGGTTGGTCTGGAGGATATGATTGATTGAAATTGATTGGTAGAAGTTGAAAGACTAGTTGGGAGACCACAGGTTGGTCTGGAGAGAATGATTGATTGAAATAGATTGGTAGGAGTTGAGAGACTAGTTGGGAGACCAGAAAAATGGTCTGGAGCGATTGGTTGAGATGGATAAAAAAAAGGAGAGCAAAAAAAGATAGTTGGGAGACCAGAAAGATGGTCTGGAGTGATTGGTTGAGATGGATAAAAAAAAATAAAAACGCACACCATGACACCCAGGACAAGAAAATGAGACGGATATGCCCGTACTGCAATATGAAAGGACTGTCTAGGGATGGAAAACAGTAGATACTTTATATGATTAGGAGACTTGTATGAATAACACCTAATTTGTAGTCTTGATCTAACCTAACTAACCGTAGCCTAACCTAACCTATTCTTATCGGGTATCTACTGTTTTTCACCCTTGGGACAGTTTAGGCATATTTTAGGACTGCTCTACTTTTGTCCTTTATTTTCCTGTCCTAAAAGTGTCATGTGTACTGGAATGAGTGTCTGGAGATAGGACGAGAGGAAATGGTCATGGTTGTGAAATAGGAAGGTTTAGTCGAGAGAGAGAGGAATTTGCCAGGAGGAAGAACTCATAGAATGTAATGGAATGAGTGTCAGGAGACAGGAGAGGAAGAAATGGTCATATGGTCATGACAGTGAAATAGGAAGGTTTAGTCAGGAGAGAGAGAAATTTGTCAAGAGGAAGAAAGACCTCTGAAAGAATTGTGGAAGGTATTAGTAGGAGTTTGTCTGAAACCAAGCTGATGGACTACGGGTAGAGAGAGATAGTGTCGGCAGAGATTGATTGGATGGTACAGGGCTTTGCATGGAATGAACTGAAGCACCGACATGAAAGGATGAAGGAAGGATAGGACGGGATACACAATTAGGAAATGATTAGGAGTGAACAAGAAAGAATGGTAGAGGGAGAGGATTAGGCCTAGTCGAGAGAGATTGTGGATGATTGTAGTAGGAGTATAGTCTGAAACCAACCCAGTGGACTACTGATAGGGAGAAAGATTAAGTGTGGGCAGAAATTGATTGGATGTGACGGCTCAGCATGGATTGAATGGGAGTAGGAAAATGAGGGAGTAATAGGATGGGATAGACGACTAGGGAGTGAGAGTGAGCTAGAATGAATTGTAGGGAGAGACAAGATAGGGGATGCTTAATGAAACCTCAACCCAGTGGGATACCTGTAGGGAGAAAGATTAAATTTGTGTAAAGATTGACTGGATGTGACAGGGCTCGGCCTGGATAAGATGGAAGTAGGAAGAGAGGATGAAAGAAGGATAGGATGGGGTAGACGACTAAGGAATGTTTTGGAGTGAAAGTCTACAAAATAGTAGGAAGAGAGAGAATTAGGGAGTCAGTCAAGAGAGATTTGTCGGCAAGAAAAAAAGTTGTGGAAAGTAGTAGCAGGAGTAACTTTGAAACCAGCCTCGTGAACTATTGGTAGGAAGAGATAAAGTGGACAGAGATCGGTTGGGTGTGACAGGACATTGCAGGGAATGAATTGGAGTACCAGGAAGAGGGAAAGATAGGATGGGATAGACGACTAGGGAATGATCAGGAGTGAGAGTGAACTAGAAAGAATGGTAGGGAGAGAGGATTAAGGAGGCTTGATCGAAAGAGATTTGTCAGCAGGAAGAAAGACCCCGTAAAGAACTGGGGAAGGTAGTAGGAGTTATAGTTTGAAACCAACCCAGTGGACTACTGGTAGGGAGAGAGAAGTTTGGGCAGAGATTGATTGGATATGACTGGACTCTGCATAGATTTTTTTAAAACAAGATGAACAGATAGGAAAAACATTAAAGAAAAGCAAAAACAGTCCGTACACCACATTACAGGTGTCCTCCATTCATGAAAAATCTGTAACAGTTGAACCTGCACTTTGGGGGAAAACTATTCTGGGGAAGTGAGTTCCAAAGAGATTGGATGAGTAGGAGGAAGAGAAGATGAAGGAAGGTTAGGATGGAATAGACGACTAGAGAATGGTTGGGGTGAGAGTGAATTAGAATGGTAGGGAGAGATTGAGGATTAGGGAAGGGTGGATGGAGAGGAGAACGAGGAATTATTGGAAGTGAGAGTTAAATGGACAAATTATGAGAGGTTTTGGGATGGATGTGATTAAACACTTACTGACAGAATCAAAGGAAATATGTTGTGAATATTCTTTACCTCAAAGGTTACTAGTGTTGAAACATTGACTGCGTATTGGTGGTGTAAGAAGTGTGAGCAAATTTTGAGTATGGTATTTTCCGTTCACAGATGTCGCTTAGTGCAATAATATTTTTTAGTTGATTTTTAGGATAACTGCGTCATAACGAATGGGAGAAGGTGGTTGGGAACAGATGAAGCATTTACAAACCTGATTCCCCCCCCCCCCCTTCTTCAGTGGAGAGAATATGAATTACAAATTGCTAGCGATTCCTTAGGATACGGAGAATGAGGCAGAAAGTAAAATCGGTGCCATTATTTGTATTTATGTATCAGTATTTAATGACCAAAGAGGTAATGTTGCGGCAGAAAGTAAAATCGGTGCCATTATTTGTATTTGGGGGGGGGGTCGGTATCAGTATTTAATGACAAAGGAATTGTTGGTTTGGTACGAACAAGTGCTTAAATTCTTATAATTATCCTTTCACTGTAGAGTATACCCTCGTTGCTTTTTTCATATTAACTATTAAGCATACGTGTCTTGCCACCGTCCGTCTGTTCTTCATAAATGAATAGTACTGCTGTTCCACCTATGTCATTGAGTTGCTTTTATCTGTTGGTGTCAGAACACTTTCAAGATGAGTTTGGCTGTACATTACATATTTCCGACTAATTTTTTTTTTATATATATATATATAGAAATGAATGTACCTATGAAGTCAAAAGATGAATTTATAAAACAAGTTCCTTGCTTTTTCAAATGGGTCAAGGCATATTGTGGTAGCTCAGGCATAATTTTTTCATCAGGGTCCCCAGTTGTCATTTATAATATTGTTCAGCTCTAAGACCTTTCCTGTATGGAAAATGTTGGAGGCAGGTGATCTTCATTTTACCCGTGCGATGTAAGAGGAACTTAACTGCCAGATGAACGTATGTAGTAATCATGATCAGACATGGCTAAGGAGTGCTGTTGTATCCCATCAGTATGTCAAGATACGACTATTTCCTTGAACGTCAGCCTCATCGCCCTTGTGACTGTAGCGGAAATGTTCCTTGGTTAACAGACCATTGACCGTGTTGGGTACATTGAGGCTGCTTGTTTGCATCCCTGCACCCAGAACACCACAGTTGGGTATTATTTGTCCACATCTCGTTTCCCATGTATATGCTTTCTCCTTGTTTACACTTGACTGTCCGGTCACAACAGGATCTGCTTCTTTGAGTGGAGTAGTTACCGCTATTGCTTCTGGCTTCCGAAGGGTCTTGTCTCGTATTAGGAACTTTGTGCCACCCATAGTGAACTTGAACTCTGAAAGGATACTACTGAAGAGAGATCTACAATAGATTGCTGTATCCCAAGGCTCGTTGCCCGTGGCGCTACCCAGATCTAGTCTGCTGGTTTCTGTACTTCCTCCCAAGGGTGCACGGATGTCCCCATTGTTAACCACGTTGCCCCATTTAGTGGCTTGGACCTTAAGAATTGCCCAGAACTAAAATAGTCTTTTAGGGTCTTCACCAGCCTAGCTTTATCAGCGGAGATTGTGCTTCATGTTCATCTTTCCAAGTTGGGATCTCCTCCTGCTGCATGTCTCATTTATTGGTCTCCCTCATGGAACTGCACTTACACCAAGAGGGATTATCTTTCTGAGATAATTGCCCCCACCTCTGGCCTCTACTAGAGAGGGAAATCTCCCACGCGCGCAAGAGACGAGCAAAATGAATAATTTCCCACCTCTTTTATGCTCTATGTTTTCTGTTACTTTCCGCACACTCGAAGTCAGCACTATCCTAGAGCCTGCCTCTAATGCTACACCTATAATACATCCACTTATCACGAACGCTGCACAAAATGAAGTTTCCCCCCCTCACCCTACACCCTTTTGATAAACTGCACATGACCACACGCCTCTTGCAGTACTTTTATACCGCATTCCATCTCTCAACTAAATTTTTCTTTTTGTGCCCTTATATTGCCCACAACCAACTAGTCATCAGCATACAACGCTTCTCATGGGAATCCAATTCTGAAATCACTTTAGAGAGCAATGAGTTTTATGCATGGTACTTCCGTCTGGATATTCAGAGTTACTTTCAATAAGGCTTGAAAGTAAACATGAAATTGTGAGTTTTACATTAAATAAGGCAGAAAAATGCTAAAATCTGTTACTGGTACGTTTGATAAGGCTAGAATCTAACCGAGTATGAAATTGGTGACATAAAAATGCTTGTGTTCCACTTGTGTAGATTTAAGTGTTATTATGGTGGTTCTCTGGGAAATCAGTTTTATGCTAGAAAATAAAGAATTAGTGTAAGAGTAGACTTGAAAATGCCGGTGCTTATATGTGAACAGGTACTGCAAGGAAAATTAAGTTAAGCTCGTAGTAATGATGAAAATTTATTGTAGTAAAAATAAACCTATTAAAAGGTGGTTCCCTGGAAAATCAGTTCGAAAAGAATATATAAGAGAGCAGACTTGAAAATGCTAGTGCATATATGTTTACGGAAACTGCAAGGAAAATGCACTAGAGTTCAAAGTAAGAATGAAAATACAGTACGGTAAATATAGTTGTTAAAATATTTATACATTATTTAAGAGCAGAGTTGAAAAAAAAAAAAAGTTCATATATGTGTACGGGAACTGCAAGGAAAATGCAGTTGAGTTCAAAGTAATGATTAAAATACATTACTGTAAAAATAGTTACTAAAATGTGTATACAGTATTTTCTCAAACTACACCAAGCAACACTTGTGGATAATTCATATTTCCTCTTTAACTACAAAGAGCTCATAATACATATTTTCAGCAGTGCTTATTTTCAGCAGTGCTTTTATATAGAAATTGTACACAGATACAGTTTGACTGCAGGAAACAACATTCACACAATACCTCCCTGAGGAAGGGGGGAAAGAATACTTCCCCAGTATCCCTGCTTGTCATAAGAGGCGACTAAAAGGGTCCTTTTTGCCTCCCATCTTTCCTTCCTGTCCTCTTTTCTGTCCTCCCTCTCTTCTCGATATTTCCGTGTTTCTTCCCTCTTCTATCACATTAGACATTTGGTTTCATGGCATAATTAATGTAAGGTTTTATCATTGGCATTCCATATCTTTCACCTAATCAAAAATCCCCTTATTAGTTTCCGATTATTTTCTGCCGTGTCCTCCCTACTCATAACTACAGTATACCTTCAAATAACGTAATGTGATGCGATCGTTGCTATCTGGCACTTGGATTTCATTCACTCATACACAGTACATAAACATTTCCTCAAACTACAATAAGAAACACTGATACATATTTCCTCTGACAGGCATGGGGCGATTACAGGGGTATTGTAATCGGTTACGATTGATTTGCAAACTTCAGATTACGATTATGATTACAGTAAAAGAAGTAAATAGCTGAAGTTTGTTTTTAAAAGCAAAAACATCATCCAGTAATATAAAACTATTTTCAAGGGATATATATCTTTATATGCAAATCATTTTAATAAGAATTGCTTGCGTAAGGAAGAGCCTTATCTGGGGCCTTGTAATCGTAAAAGTAACTATGAATATGATTACTATATGAGAGTAATCGATTACGATTGCGATTACTTTTTTGAAAAAACTAAGTAATCGATTACGATTACATAGAAGTCTGTAATTGATTGCGATTGTGATTACTTCGTTTGGGGGAAAAAAACTAAGTAATTGATTACGATTACATAGAAGTCTGTAATCAATTACGATTGCGATTACTTTTTTGGGTGAAAAAACTAAGTAATCGATTACGAATACATAGAAGTCTGTAATCGATTATGATTACATAGAAGTCTCTAATAGATTACGATTACAGATTATGATGATCCCATGTCTTCTCTGACTACGCCAAACACTCATATTCTCTAACAACACTCATTATTAAATATATCCTCCAACCACGCAAAACAACACTCATAACATTTCTAATTACACATATCAGCATTGATGCATAAATATTTCTTGACCACCAAACAGCACTCATATCTCCTATAACTACACAAAACACTCATAAATATAATCCTTTAACTACACGAACAACACTCATACTTGAATGTATCCTCTGTGCCAAGTAACACATGCATTATATTTCTTTTAATTACACTGAACGTCAGTGATGCATAAAAATTTCCTCTATGCCAAACAGCACTCACTTGTACATAAACAATTCCTGTGATTACGTTAAGCAATACTAGTACATGATAGTTTTTCAAATTCCACTAAAAGACTTACCTACACCTAGACGCCATAATCCCTTAAGGGGTGGTCACAAACAAATCGCCTATATGTCGCCCTGTCCCCTTCCCCTACCCATAATTCTCCACTCCATCCCTCCATCTCATCCTCGGTCCCACTCCCCTTGTTAGTCGCCTTTTCCAATTTTTCCACATGTCTAAACTACTTTGATGTGTTGCCCCTAACACTTACCACATCCACATCCACACACAATACCTCATTTATTAATCTGTTTTTCCATGTAACTCGACATGCTCCTGTCAGATAATCATTTTCCGTGCTCTCATTCATGATCCATCCAGCATAGTCCAGGGTTGGTTTACATACGTTAGAGTTCATACAGCGACCTTTTTACATCCATGGTCACTTTCATCTTTTTTATCACTTCTTTTAGAGAACGAGCAACCTTTCTTCCCTGTCGATATCTTTCAAGCACTTCATCCTCTAAAATTCCATCCATACACATGACACTACCCAAGTATTTATATATACTCATTTTCCATTTCTTCATCATCCAACCTTACTGTGCATTCAGTGACTTCATTCCCCTCGAGAACCACTACTTTACTTTTCCTAATACTGACCTTTAGATTCCGTTTCTTACACACACTCCCAGACTCATCCACCAAGCCTTGCAGTTCCCCTTCGTCTTTTCTTAATACAGTGCCATTCTGCAAACAACAGAATAGGAAGTTTCCAAATGCTGCCATTACTCACTTGGGCCACTCCAGCATCCACTGCCCTATCTTCTATTTGTTTTATAACCCCATCCATATACAGATTGAACAACCATGGAAACATGACACACCTGTTTCAATCCAACATTCAGGTAGGAAAATTCACTCAGTTCACTATCCCCACTGCAGCCTTTGCACCATCATACATACTCCTCACGACATTCAGTGGCTTCCCATTTCCTTCATATATTCTTGACTTCCCATTTACTTCATATATTCTAGGCTTCCCATTTACTTCGTGTATTCTTAATTTTCACATTCCTTGTCTGTCCACTGTCAAATGCTTTCCCCAGATCCATGAAGGCCGCATAAAACTTCTTCGCCGTCTCTGGAAACTTTTCCACGAAAGACCTTAGGATGAATATCTGATCTACACAACTGCTTTCCATCTTAAAATCTCCCGGTTCTTCTCCAATTAATTCCTCTTATTTCCCTAATTTTATCATTAGCTATCCTGCCATATACTTTTCCATTTACCCTAAGATGATAACCACATACAGTACTTCTTTTTT
>JAGKTI010000094.1:0-21399 GCA_018397915.1 Birgus latro
TACTCCAGCATGCACTGATCTGCCAAGGCTGGTAGCGTGAGTTTATCAGTAGAAAGGTATGTACTGTTAAACCCCTTGAATTTGAGGGGATTTTTAATAGATTGGAAAAAATGACAAGGTTTCTCCAATGACACTGAAATATCCATACTCATATACCTGTATCTCTCATATTTCAATTGACATAACCTTGGTCAAATGGCTGACATATCCTTATTCCAGTGGCATAAACTCCTGTATATATTGTTTATTCATTATTTTTTGTAGCTGGTGCCCTTAAGATGGACTGATATGCTTAATGAGATGTTTATCTCGGAGGGCTTCTGTCTGCTGTGGTAAGAGTGGGTGTTAAGTGTTTCAATGCAAGTGTATCTCAAGTGAGTAGGCATTCATGTTTAATATATACAGTAAAGTGATATAAGTGACTATACTGAGATATCAGAAATTAGGTGGTTGATATATTATTACTCCTGTCATATATATATATATTTTTTTTATATAGTATTATTCTTTCCCAGGATATTCACTTACGATAGACTTAACTGTGTAAAAAGAAATCGGCAATCTTGGACTTAAGGGCTGCCATGTACTCTGGCCAATATTGTCATAGGTTATCAGCAAAAACGTAATGTAAAGTCATTTATTCTTTAACATACGGTGATTGGAAGAAGTGATATTTTGAAACAATGTTTTTTTTTTGCATTTAGGAACATGATTTTTTATATTTTGAACATGGTTGTTCCGTTTTGAAGGTGGTGATAGGAAGAAGTGGTGATATTTTGAACATATTTGCAGTTTGAAGCATGATTGGTGATACTGCAAGACATGATATTTTTAAACTTTGAAATCCAGTGCCTTACATCCATCTTGAAGCATGGTTGGTGATATTTAGAAACGCTGAAATCTGGGGATACAATGATACCCTTACATCCATCGTAAACTTCAGTCTGATGCATTAATTTTTTTCTTGTTTTTAGTGTGTGCATTTTGAATGGACTTGAAAACTGAACAAGAAGAGGCTAAAGTGATCTTAACTTATGATGGCTGTCTCACATAGTCAAGGATGGAGATATAAGGTGATCGGTTAAAAGGTTATTATGGTGTACTTCTTAAAAGGTTTTTGTCGTATCCAATAGGCCCTCCACATTCACGGGGGTTACAGGACACAGACCCCCACGAATGCGAAATTCCCACTAATGTTTGGTGCACCCTCCTGTAAATGCCTCTACAGCTGCAAATCACCCCCTGTAACCAAGTGTGCACACACTATACCTAATGAACCATATGTGGGTCCTGAAAGCAGCATAAAATGTTGTGAATAGTTGATGACTTGGCCACACTCAAGTGTGGGAAAGTCATCAGCTACATATATAGCCGAACTTGCAATCATACCCATTAAATTCAGTCTTGGCTCGTGAGAGGGGCATTTTGCGAATCGTCAAAGCCCGCGAAAGTTAATTCCGTGAATGCGGATGGCCTACTGTACATGAAGACTCGTGGAATATTTGTTTGGGTGGTATGGTTGTTGGTGCTATAGTTCTTGATTCATTGTGCTTCATGTTTATATATGGCTGTTCATCTCTGACAGAATACACACAAGTGATTTAAGTGACTGATTTACCTGTAAAATATAATGGAAATGAAATCTTGAAATGTCTTAAAACTCCTCAGTGACATTTGTCTTGAACTCTTGTGTTATTTTATCTCAACGAATTTTTCTTTTAATAAGACTTGGCTGCTCGACGATGACGAAATTTAAATGGCCACAGGGAAGGTACTAGATATTGTACACCAGGACCTTCGTGTGCTGTGCTGTCCCCCTTTGAAGGTGAGAATCCATCACAGTTAAGTAGGTTAATGAATGATCACTTATGTGATATTATCGTATAGTTTATATAGGCTCCAACATGTATGTGTTGGCTTTGGTTACCTAATGGCTGGCCTCCATGCTGCTTGATTTCTGGGAGCCTCCTACTTCAGTCCCATATTCCCGAGATCCAACATTCAATTATGCATCTGGCATGGTCACCTAATGGCAGGTCTCGATGATGCTTGATCTCTGGCAGTCTCCCTAGTCAGTCCTGTATCCCTGAAGTCAGACACTGACCTTGTCCCAGGGCTTTTTTTTAACACACTGAAGACAGTAATAAGCTGTTAAAATTTTTATCAGGCTACAGTATAAATTGAGATAATCCTCCATCCATCTATCATTCAAGTTGTATTTTGAAAAAATTACATTAACCGATACTACAGGAGGTTTTCATAGCATGTTAAGAAAAAAAATTATTTCCATAATGTAAAATAAAGGGAAAGCATCAAATTAGCTGCCATAGGTAACAGTGGAAGTGTGTTAGTTTGTACTGTTGTGGCTTTACCTGTAATAGAAGTAATGGTTTACCTGGATGTGGACTGAAGGGTGAAGTTGCCCTTACCCTTCAGTCAGTCATCCTCCTTTTTGAAATAGGGAAGTGAGGGATGTTTGAACACTATGTTCAGGCAGCTGCACCAGCTAGTTGTATTGATGCCACCATGTGAAGGCATCCCTCTAGAGCATCAGTTGAGACCTGACTTACTACCAAGACATTCACAATACTTATTGAAATAGTAGTGCCTGAAACTGATAGTACAGTGCTTTAAAAATATTTAAATTGTACACTGTTTCAAGTTAACAGTACCAGAATATTATCATTGTGCATATAGACTTCATCATGCTTCTTTTTGGTCACTTTATGGTGTCTTTCCACACTGCTCAGTCTCTGACAACATCCCTGTTCAATCCCTTATCCCTGAGATCAGCCTGACCGCACCCAAGGTGTTCTTTAAACTGCTTGGGGCAATTCACCCCTGATGTTCACACTTCTTCCAGTCTGCACCCAGGTGTCATCCTCCATTTACTCCTACTGAGTTTGCCCCTCTGCACTGCAGCACTAATACACTCCAGTCCCATCCTTCATGCCAACTCCAGTCTTAAACATAGTCTCTTGCAGGCATCACATTCAAGGACAGACTATACATCCATCTAATAGTCATTGCTGTATATTTGAGTCTATGAATATCCTCTTCCAATCCTGGGCAGATCTTAATACCATACAGCATCACATTCCCAACACATGCCACATACAAAGATTCCTTAGCATTGAGGGAGAGCTTTAAAATTGAAATAGTGTAGCGCATTACTTTAAATCTGAAATCATAGTGCACAAATTAATATGCTACTTTTTGAAATTGAAATACCGTAGTTGCTTCAGAATGTTAGTGCTTTAAAACTGAAATTGCATAGTCTATAGCCAGATGCCTAAATGCCTTTGGTCGTGGCCACAGACAAATCGCCTCTATATTGCCCTGTCCTCGGCCATTTCACTATCCTCCCAGGTCTTATCTCCATCTGTGCTTTTGAAAAACTGGCAGACTTGCAGATATAAGAAAATTTTGCCAATTTAAAGAAAATGATGCTATGTTCACAGAGTCCCCTGTCATCTCGTTGTCCAGTCTCCAACTCTAACACCCCTCTTAGTGCATTTGAAGCAATGGTGGTTTTCCAAAGAAGGAAATTTGTACTAATTGTTTTTTACCTTTATTCATGAAATACCCATTCTGTACACTGCCATCTTGGTGTCCTTCCCCTAACTCACTTTCCCCCATCTTGTAGTGGCTTTGAAAAATTAGCGTTTGTGGAAATATAAAAGAAATTGTGCCAAATTGTTTATCCTTTTATTATTGAAATGCTTGTCCTGTTCCCTGCCATTTTGCTGTCCTCCCCCCAATTGACCCTTTTCTCTTAGTGGCTTTGAAAAATTGATGGCTCTCCAAATAAACGTGCTAAATTTTTTTGGACTTGATAATGAAATGCTTAGACTGCTCTCTTTAACAGGTGGAGTATTGGAGCATGGAGACCAATAATGATGACCGGAAAGGCAAGATAAGTATGGGCTTTATTCTTGTCGATGTTGCGTCTAACAGATTTCGGAAATTAGAATTGTTAGGCTGGGTGGGTGAGTTAGGAGGAAGGGAGGGTGTATTGGGAATGAGGTAGAGAATGAGGATTGCTAGGCTGTATTAGAATAACTTGGTTGCTGGTTTGTCCAGTCTTGGTTGTGTTGGTTGTTTAAGTGAACTTTGATGCATTGTGGCACTGAAATAAATATATTGTACCCCATTCTACCTGCCGTGCCCTGCCCTGTCTGTAGACCTGCCCACTGACAACCCATGCCCGCCAGCCTTCCCACCTACGACCCATGCCCGTCAGCCCTCCCGCCCATGACCCATGCCCGTCTGCCCTCCTGGCCATTACCCATGCCCGTCCGCCCTCCTGCCCACGACCCATGCCCGTCCGCCCTCCTGCCCACGGCCCATGCCCGTCCACCCTCCTGTGCACCTACGACCCATGCCCGTCCGCCCTCCTGCGCACCTACGACCCATGCCCGTCTGCCCTCCTGCCTACCCACGACCCATACCCATTTGCCCTCCTGCCTACCCACGACCCATACCCGTCTGCCCTCCTGCGTACCCACGACCCATACCCGTCTGCCCTCCTGCCCACCCATGACCCATGCTCCTCTGCCCTCCGACCCATGCCTGCCTGCCTTCTTTCCCCCCCCCCCAGACACACACTAAAAATTCCCCCCAGAGATAAAAATAGGTTTCCCCCCCCCCCACGAACCCCTTGGACCTGCTGCTGAACCTCACCCTGTAACCTCACCCTCCAACCTCATCCTCCATCCTCGCCCTCCAACTTTGTGCTCCAACCTTGCCCTCCAACCTCGCCGTGAAACTTGCCTAACATCCCTTTTCTTAGCAGGTAAAATGGTTGGCAGCCTAGATCAACCAGCAAGGCGGATTTGTTCTCAGAGGTGACCCCAGTGGACTGCAGGATGAGAAATGGAACAATTGAATATTGAGAAATGTAATAAAGTATGTGATATAATTGCATGGAATATGTAAGCATGATAGATGAGCATGATATAAGTATGTGGTAGATATGTATGAGATGTGGTAGACATTGTTTTTTTTTTTTTTAGGCAAGGAAGTAAGAACCAAAGACCAGGAGCCTGCATACCTTCCAAGGGAAAGAACAAGATAGAGCCCAATTCAAGATCCATTCATTGCAAGATGCCTGGACACATTGCATTTGAAAGAATGGAGATTATTGGAAGCAGACAGAGGAAGACAGGTCCAGAGTTGACTTGTTGCATACATGACGGCTAACTCATGCATTAGAGAGTTGGACATAAATGGGATGGAGTTTGTTGGCAGATGGGTGCTATGTGCCTGTTGTAGAGTTGGAGGGATGCAAACAGACAGTTAAGAGGAGCGGTGATGATCGAAGTAGTGATAGAAAAGAGGTGAAAATGCAACAGAGACAGAGGTTGAAGGGAGTCAGTAAGAGGAGGAGAGTTAATGAGATGAAATCCTTCGACTCCAGCCTGTTCAGAAGAGCTGTATGTGGGGAGCCTCCCCACACTTGAGTTGTTTAAGAGTAATGCAGGGTTGAGGTGAATGTTGTTAAACATTAGTGGATACTCCTGTAAATGATTTTGTTCGGTTGATAGGTTTAAAAACCGAGTCTTTGATGCATTAAAAACAAGATTATTCTGACCTCAGTCAGTGATATGAACCAAGTCATATTAGTATGTAATAATGTGATTGATGTTTTAGATGTGATAGATTTGTGTGTGATAGATGATAGACATATGTAAGTGATAGATAAGCAAGATATGATAGATATGTGATAAAGTACATGATAGATATCTTAAAGTATGTCATAGATGTGATAGAAGTATGTAATAGATGATAGATGTATGTTGTAGACTGTGGTCGATAAGTATGTGGTAGATAAGTATTTGATAGATGACGTAAATAAAGTATGTGATGTGATTAGCATGATATATACAGTATTGGCATGATATTTAAGCTTGTGATGTTTAATGTAATATATATGCTGTTGACCACATTCATTGGCGTTTGGGGCCAATGAATAGTTGGAAAATAAAATTCATTATATTTTTAAGAACACAGGCCCATGTGGATGGAGGTCCTATTGTTTATCACTTAAAATCATGGCCAAATTAATCATGAAAGGTAAATTGTAACGGAAGATTATGCCATTGAGATCACACTATACTCTTGTAATGTTAACTTGGTCCAAACTTGCCATTTATCCATCTTGAATGTTCACTTGTGGAAAACGTATTGGAATGATGCTAGTCACAAAGAAGTGCTGTAAAAAAGTGTAGAACCATAGTGCCATTATCTGCCACTGGACTGTGAAATAAGATTCAAAGAAATTTTTCTTTGCCATAGTTGAAATTGTAATGGGGTGTATAAAAGGCCGTGTTGGCCAGAGGCAAAGGGGGTAACCTCCCTGAGATCGAATGTCGGCCAGAACAGTGATAAATTTAGTTTCATGTAATTTATTACAAAATAATAATGATGTATCAATAAATGAACAACCTTTTTCAAGAACTTTTGTTTAATGTGAACAAATCCTAACAATGCGATTTTTAGGACATGTAAATTTTTAACACTTTTTATGATCCTTTTTCAGAACTAATTCAAAAACTTTATCACACTGTTAAAACAGAAAGTAACTGGTGCAATATGCAACACACGACTGTTTGTAGTGATAACCATTTGTTGAATTTAGATGACATAACTTTTATAGAATAGTTTTTCATAGGTCGGCCTTGGTCACCTGGTGGCAGTTCTCCATTGCTGCTCAGTCTCTGGTCGCCTCTATATTGTCCATTAACCCCGATGTCACGCTGTGGTCTTGTCCCATGTCTTTTGGTGAGGCTCTTGCAACGGTAGCTGCAATGTACAGTTATTTCCCACACCCATTTGTCATCCTTTCATGGCCAAACCATGTGTGTAGCCCTCCTCATCACACTTCCATATGTTGTTCTACAATGTTAAATTGAGCTCCCTTAGGGACTTTTTGAAGGATGCACTACTCATCCATTTAATGTTAATATCTGTAAGTTTGAGCCTACATACATCGACCTAGCAAGTCTTGCTAGATACAGCATTACACTCCATACCTATGAGGCAGCTTATTTACTGATGGTCCTGGCAACGTATCCTAACCTATGGGCCCAGATCTACGTTTATTTTAACCACTTACAATTGCGAGTGAATGTTGGAAGGCCAATTCGTATCTGACCCAACTTTCTACCTTAACCTATAAAATTTCTCCTAATCCATCTGTGAAAGACGTAATCTCTCCTAAGTAAGCTATTTCAATAAAAATTGGAAGTGCAGTCCCCATGTGGTAATTTGTTTTACCATTCATTTGTATTGCTATTAAAATGTTTAACTTCCTGGAAAAACACTACTACTACTACTACCAATAAAGTGGAATCAAGTTCATTATAGCCGGTTTTTCATCTGATGGAACTGGTCCAGACCAAAGGGATTGTGGGTGTGGCTGCGTGAAATTCAGAACCTTTTGCAATAAGGTAGAAATGAATCTCCTTGGTTCCTAGACCTATTTTATTGACTTTTCGTAGGAGTAGGATAGATGAGATGAGGGGGAGAAGGAATGAGAGAGAGTGAGGGAGAAGAAAGTGTGAGTGGGAGAAGGAACTGATAGAGGGTTGAGAGGTAGAAAAATCATGGAGAGACCGAGAAAAAATGGGGTAGAGGGATGAGAGAGATGGAGGTGGAGGGAGAGATGAGATTAAGGAAGGGGAGAGATGGAGATGAAGGGAGGACAGATGGAGAGGGAGCGAAGAGATTGAGGGAGATGGGGAGCGAAGGGATGGAGGGTTGATGGAGACGGAGAGAGGGACAAGAGATGAATGGATGAGAGATAGAGAGGAAATAGATGGAAGATTTGATGGAGTATATGAGGATGATGGTGTAGAAGGAGGGGGAAGACCGAGGATTAGATGGAGGTACACGAGTTGGGGAGAGGGCAGCCAGATAACGAAGAACAGTTTGACATAGAGGAGATTAGTTTCTGGTCACCCCACTCGGTATTAAGGCCACAGACAGTGAAACAGGTGCTTATAGATTTCGGGTATGTGTTTAGCATATTTACAAAATTTAGAATAGTCTATGGTAACTCGTTTTCTATGGTTCATACGGTAAGATTAGACGTTTTCTATGGATTTGGGTCCATAAATGCGAGGTTAATTCGAAGGTACATTGGTAATTGGCTCTTTTCTTTCCTCCAGAATGTGTATTTTTTTTCTCTAATATTTTGATTGTTAATATTATCAATCAGACGGTGGGTTTGTGTTTCTATAAAAAAGTTTCAGAAGGTCCCGGATATTCTGCTCGGGGGACGGGAGGCTGGCAGCCATCTTGGGAGCGGTAATAGCGGGGGAGATTGCTGGAGATGCGCTGTTGTTCAAGTCAGAAGTGTTGTCATCGGATACCAAGACGTCCAAAAACTGGTAAAAAAGACTTCAAAGAATCCCAGGAGCAAGAGGAAAGAGAGTGACATAAGGTGGACATCGAAATAATGGGTATGGATCACTGAAGGTAAGCGTGTGTTTGGTCACCTTTGAGGGCCATTCCTAGAGGGAAAGTTTAATGTGAATAATATTTGTGAAGATGAAATGCAGGCCATTATTATGTTCTCTGTTGTGGTTTGTTCAGTTGTGGCAGTGAATGATGTGGCAATGTGGTTTCGATCTCGCTTAATATAGGGTAATTGGGGCCCCAGGTTCAGCTGATGTGAACCCGTGGAGTGGAGGCTTACCCTTATCAGACAATTTCCTTGCTCTTGAGGGAGGTATTATTGCTCTCATTATTATTTTTATTATTACTATGTTTCTTGTTATTTCCCTCAATCAGGCGTTGGTTTTATGTCGTTAAAATTTTTTTCAGAAGGTCCCGGATGTTTGGCTGGCGGAGGGGGCCGGCGCCATTTTGATTAGGTGAAGTATGTTTTTTCAAGTCAAAATCGTGGGTCAGCGGATAAGAAGATGTCAAAGAACGTACCCAAAGCGTTCTCACATACCCAGGAGCCAGATGGAGGACGGTGACATAAGTTGGACATAAAAATAATGGGTATGGATCACCCATGAGGTAAGCATCTGTTTGGTAATTTGTCTGGCTTATAGCTAGAGTGAAATACTGTATAATGACATATTTTTGAAGATGAAATACAATGTTGTTTTTGTGATTTTTTTTTTTTTTTTTTTTGGTGATTTTGTGACGTGTAGATAATGGTTAGTCAAAGGTAGCCAAGCTTACATGATCCCAGACTTGCATCAGTGTGAACCCTGTGGACTGCAGACTTAGATTTCCCCTTTTTTGACAACCTCCCCGCTTTTGAGGAATAGGGAAATAGTTGAGGGATATTTGTAGCTGAAAGTCAGGCCAGTCCACTGCCTGGGTATATCAGTCCCACCAAATGAAGATAGCCTGAGCCAAACCAGACTAAACTAATTTTCTTCGAAGGGCTTTTTTTTTTTCTTTTTTTTTTCAAGGAAGGAAAAACCAAATGCCAGAAACTTATGTGAATGGTGCCCTCCAGAAAAAGAAAAAATCCAAAATCAAAATGGGCATTAATGAGACAAGAGACCAAACATCGAAAGGGGGGAAAAATAGAGGGAAAAAGAGGAAAAAAAGCAGGTGTTTGGTTCAGAATAAATGGTAAGAATTGGGGAAATAATTGGTGTTATGGTTTCCTATGCCGTATTTCCTAACCTAAGCAAGGGATGATAGCTTGTATTGTATAGGCCTTGTGAATTATTGATTATAATTATTTTGTTGTTCCCATTTTTACAGGAGTATTTTGTTCACAGGATGGCTCTTCAGGAGTGGATGTTTGCCTCTGGTTGATGGGTCTTATCGATAGGACAGATGGTTACCACAGCTGCAAGTGGTGCGTAATTGGAAGGAGAAGTATATATATATTTTTTTAATGTTTCTCTCCCACTCCCTCTCATTGATTGGTATTAGCAATACAAATGTTGTGTTATGAAGGCGAAGGTGCACTTGACAGGTTGGTGATGATTGGCTGAATACAACAAAGTTTCATGATCTATTATTTATTGACAATATATACATGAGGGGGAAATTTGAGTTAGTAAGTGTTATTTGGACATGTTGCATTGAGGCAATAATCACCAATGTGTCAAGTGCATTTTGTCCTCAATAAAAGAGAAAAAATATAGTGATTAGTTGGGCCATTGACAAATGCTCTTCAAGTCACCCTGTCCCCAGTTGTTGTTGGCGTGTACTGTCATTGCGAATGTTTTTTTTTTTTCTCCAAGTCTCTTGTTCATTTCCATGTTGCTCCTTATATTCATAATTACTTGTCTTCATTTCAGTATTCTGGCCCCCGTATTTGCAACCACCTGTAATTCATGTTGTTTTAGTACTTGTATTATTTGTTTCTTTTAATTTCTCTTGTTGCATCTCATGGGTCAGCGTAGGATTGGATGATGATATCTTGATATGCTTCACATGAATAAATGTTGATTTTCACTCTTCTTGACACATGTCACATACTAGGTTAGGCATATACTTTAATAATTTTCCCTTACTTCAAGCATTTTGGTTTACATCAGAAATGTTGTTATCTTTTGGGTTTCACATTCAAGTTTTTTGGTATGTGAGTAGGTCTGTTTCTTGTTCCACTGGTTCCTCTGTCTTACTTTTCTTAGGTCGTGAAAAATGTTTTCGTTATTTTTTCAATTTTTGGAAATTTTTTTAATTACCCATGTTGCTATTCTTCTAATGTTTCCAAGTGTTCAGGTATGCTGTACTTGAATGTCTTTTCTTTCGCTCATGCACTCTCTTTCAAGTTCTTCACAATGTTTTCTCATCTTTACATAATAGCTGCTGCTTCCCCATTCTTGAGTTCAGTGTGATATTTAGGTTTTCTCTGGTTATTTTTTTGTAATGTTTTTACTTTGTTTCATTTAGTAAAGCACATTTTGGTGTTGTCCTTGGGACTTTGCAAAACTTTGTCTAGTAGTGAGTTTGAATAGTATTTATATATTTTTATTCTCATAATGTTTTCCTGCTTATCTCTCGAAACATTACTGTTGGTTATATGTTGGCATTAAATAATTTCAGGCCAATTTAAAATCCAATTTTTTGTTTTTATATTTAATATTAATCCATTCATTTGCTGCTACCCTTGTTAATTTACCATATTTTTTACTTTATTATTCTGTGTCCCTTTTTCTGTTATAATTTATCTGAGGTATTTATGAGTATGTGGTGTTATAATTTCTTCACCAATTATCCTTATTGTGTTTCATTTCCCAGGTAATGCTGATTGTTTATGATGATACAGTTGTAATTTGTTCAATTTTAGAAATACTTCTATTGTATTTAGAGTTTCCTGTATTTTGTAATTTTCATCTGTTTCGATGATATCTCGAACTATTAATTGGCTTATTCGAACTTTCTTCCAGTTCTTTTCTTTTTCCATCATCATTCTGCTTTGTGAATCCATAGTTATTGAGGTTATCTTGGACCCTACCACTGATCCCTGTCTTACTATCTGTACGTACACTTCTTGACATTATACAATTTGTCATTTTTGTTATGCATTTGATATATCATTTTCCAGTTGTTACCCTTTATTCCTTTTAGCCATAACTCCTTCAATACTTCCTTTAATAACCTTTTGTTAAAGCACTTTGATAAAAAAAAAAATCCTGCTCTTATTTCTGTAATTGGTGTGCTTCTTCAATATTATTTTTCTTTCTTGGGCCGCCCTGATAATCACTCATGTGCTCCATTTTTTCTGTCTTGTTCATTTATATTATTATCATAATTTTCAACAGGTCTGAGTTCAGTATCTATCCTCTATATCTTGCAACATTTTCCCTTATCGTTTTGTTTTGTTTTGTTTCGTTTTTGAAGGCTCCAAGATGCTTGCATGCGTCGGCCTTGGTCACCTAATGGCGGCTCTCCATGCTGCTCGATCCCTGGCAGCCTCCCTGTTCAGTCCCTTAACCCTTAAGGCTCACTTAATGACCTTGTCCCATGTCTTTCTTGGTCTACCCCTCCCAACCCCTCCCCCAGTATTAACACCTCTCACCCTCTGTACCCAATTATCATCCCCCATCCTCTCCACATGTCCAAACCACCTCAGCCTACCTCTCCTCATCACAACACCAATACACTCCAGTCCCATCCTACCTCTCAACTCTTCCATCGCCTTGTGTCATTCATTTGGTATTTGTTTCCCATATTTTCATCATCATTCTCATAATTGATTCTTTCAGACTTTTTCCACATGTTTTTATCATTTCATTGCTAATTTTATCTGGTGCAGTTGCTTTACCTGTCTTTAGCTCTGTAATTACTATTTTCTCTTCTTCCACACTTATCTTCCTTGTTTTCATACATCCAACATTCTCTTATCCTACTGTCTAAGCATTGTGTGTGTTCCTCATATCCTTTTGTTGCTGGTTTTGTGCTGTATATTTCTTTATAATATTGTTTGACTTTGTTTTGTCTTTTCAGGATTTCTGATATCAATACTCTTTATCATTATATACTACCACTGGGGTTTCTTGTTAAGTGTTCTTAATTTCCACAGCGTATTACTATTAGTCCTGTTATCATTAAGGTGACCATTAATTTCTCCTATTCTGCTTTCCTCATTTTCATTTGTATATTTTGGTATATTTTGTTCAATGTATTTTCTGTTATAAAGTTTGCTTTTCTAGTGTTATTAATCTCTTATTTGTTTCTATATCTTCCTTTTTCTTTCCATGAACATCTTCACCCTTTTATCTATTCCTGGTTTAATCTGTTTTGATATTTTGATTTTTGCAGATGCTGTATCCAGTATATTATACACTGCTTTATTCCACTTATTCTACTGCGTTTCTCTGCTTTGTTCTTGGTTGTTTACTTTCTTTGACATGTTCTCATAGAAATCATTTGTCTGTTCTCATTTCTTGCAACTTTTCTCTTCCTTTTTCTGTTTGAAAGTAAGACATTTGTACAGTTTCAATCCTTACCTCTTTAATTTTGTCATGGATTGCTATTAATATTGTGGTCTGCTTCTTTAACTTGTTTGCTTCTGTATTTCATTAGCTTGAACATTTTGCTGCTGTTGCCCCAAGTCACACCATCATTTTTATATACCTTTTGTTATTTACACATATTAAAGCTGTGGCTCAGTGGGTTAGAGCGCTCCGCTCTGGCTGTAGGGTCGGAGGATTGAATCCACCCAAGGGTCATTGGTAGACATTAGGAAGGGCATCCGGTCATAAAATGCAACATGCTCCAATCCAAAAAGGCCGATGCATGCAAGCATGTTGCAGCCTTCAAAAACGAAATGAAACCAAACGAAAGCAGTTTTTTTAGCTCCATAGTGAGGTGGTGAAGTGGGCAGTGAGAAAGCTAGGGTTGGAAGAGTGGTTGGTTAGGGTGGTTATGGGCATGTACGTGGTTGTTTGGACCCTGGTAAGAGTGAATGGAGTTTTAAGTGATGAGTGTTCTGTAAATGTTGGTGTGCATCAGGGGTGAGTGTTGAGTGCCTTGTTTATCATGGTACTTGAAGGGCTCTCATGTGACTTCAGAGATGGATTCGCGTGGGAGATGGTGTATGCTGATGATTTGGTGTTGATTGCAGAGGATGAAAAAGAGGTGGAGGAAAGGTTAAAGAAGTGGAGAGATGGTATGGGGCATAAGGGTAAATGCAGATAAAAAGTGATAATATCTAGGGTTGGTGGCGGTACAATCAGAGGAGAAGGAGAGTGGCCATGTGTAGTTTGCCACAAAGGTGTGGGGAGTAATTCTATCTTGTGCAATGTTTGTGATAAATGGGTGGACAAGAGATGTAGTGGTGTTAGAGGTAGACTGCGAGATAATGGTGATTTTATGTGTGGAGCGTGTCGGCAAGAGCAGGTGGAGATTGTTAGGCATGAAAGGATTGAACTTGCTGGTGAGTGTCTTGAGTGTGTGGAAGAGTTTTGTTACTTGGGAGACATGTTAGGTGCTGGAGGTGGGGCTGGAGGTAGCTTGTTTGCTAGGGTGAGAAGTGGTTGGAAGAAGTTCAGGGAGCTGTTGTCTCTCCTGACATTGAGAGGACTCTCCTTATGTGCTAAGGGGTCTTTGTATGCATCATGTGTTAGGAGTGTGATGGTGTACGGTAGTGAGACCTGGGCAGTAAAGGAAGAGGATATTCGCAGGCTTAAATGTACAGAAATGACAATGATTAGGTGGATGTGCAGTGCGTCACTGAGAGCAAGGGCTAGGGGGGCTGGGTTTATGATGGAAGAGTTGAGAGGTAGGATGGGACTGGAGTGTATTGGTGTTGTGTTGAGAGGTAGGCCGAGGTGGTTTGGACATGTGGAGAGGATGGGGGTTGATAATTGGGTGCAGAGGGTGAGAAGTGTTAATACTGGGGGAGGGGTAGACCGAGAAAGGTATGGGATGAGGTCATTAAGTGTGACATCAGGGTTAGGGGACTGAAGAGTAGCATGGAGAGGAGCCATTAGGTGATGAAGGCCGACGCATGCAAGCGTGTTGGAGCCCTAAAAAACGAAACGAAACGAAACTATTTCATATGTGGACATGGCATCGATGGTCTCTTCATTTGGTGAAATGGGAAAACTGTGGCGTGTTTGAATTTCTTTTGGCTTGGGGTGCCTCTCGTCACTTTTGTTTCCATTTCGAATGACTATTAAGGAGTACGTAGCCAGGTATCTGTGTGTCTTGTTAACACATAATTACCTGCTTGCTTATTTACTTAGCTGCACCTGCTTTTTTACATCTACTTGTGTACATAATTGACCCCTTATTTGGCTACACTTAATTACTTGCTTCCTAATTGACTGACTTGCCTACTTGTTTAGTTACTGACCTGATTGCATTTGTACATACCTGCATTATTGTTGATCTATTTTTGTACTGCTTTAGTTGGCAGATGTTTACCTCATCTTGTATTAATGTAAATTACAGTACTTCACCCTTGTGCTAGTGCTTTATTGTTATTTAATGCCAATTATTATTGATATCAGTGATATTAGCCATTATTATTAGTGTGATTTTGATTTGTTCCAAGTTTTTCAGGAATTGTCATTTATTGATTTGCATTATAGCATTTCACCTTGTTGTAATGGTTTGTTTGTTTTGCAGGTACTCCTGAAAAGTACATGCCGTTTTTGTTGCATGGAAGAGGAAGCCAGCCAAGAATTCATTGACCTGCAGTGTTATTAAATGAGTGTTTTGCTTATTTCACTGACTAGTTGTTTCTCTGTTATGTCTTTGATTTGTTGAATATTTTGTTTGATGGCTATTAATTTTGTATAGTTGTTATTTTGACCAATTTGCCTAGGCCAGGGTTACTATGCTCCTGATGGGGCAACATAGGATTGGATAATTGGATGGGTGAATTGTTATTTTGAAGTTTCACTTGTATACCATATACTTTGCACTGATTAATGTTATTAGGATGAATCCTTTTGCGCACAGTAAGTGTTATTAAGTTTCACGGCTCACAATTTGACTCCCCTGCTCGGTCCACTCGCAGGCCACGTTACGTAAATAACACGTATTCTCAGCTCATTTTCGCCACCCAAACCTGAAAATGTTGCCCTGAAACTCACATCATCTTATTCGCTGATGTTTGTTCTACCTGCTAAGTCCAAAGAGAAACCAGAAAAATACGAATAAAAGTACAGTAGGCTGCCGTGAATTTTTTTTTTGGAACGTTGATCTTACTTCTGAACATCGTCGTTTGAGTGTTTTCCATCATAGAAAAATATGTTGTTATAATTTTTGTTGGTGATTTTCATTGGCTTTCTAATGAGGTATATCCGGTTGCGATGTGATTTTTAGTTAGCGATGAAATGGGCAAAAAGTAAAAGCCTTAAAAAAAAAAACATTTTGTTGAGGGAGGTATACTGCAGAAGTGTTCTCGGACCCCTTATGTTTTTATTAGATAATCTCATGTAGAATTTCATAAGCTTTTTCCTGATAACGTTTTTGTTTAGATACGCCTCTTAGTTTCCCAGTAAATTGCAAAAAACTACAGTGTATTCGCGGCTGCGGTGCACTTTCATCATGCGCGCACAGTAAGTGCCTATGTAAGCAGAACTTTTTATTCGAGAAATTATATAGTTATGTCTTGTACTTACATAGAATTCACTGATCTTTATCATGGTTCTCAGAGGAAATCGATACGTTCAGTACTTTAGGAGTAAATCGACGACCAAGATAGAACACTTTTCGTCACCCGCAAGCGAGATATAAACGCTCTCCCTGCCTCACGAATACTTACATATTTGCGCTCGTTATGTTTGATTATTATTCTTATTTTTTACTCAAATTATACACGTGAAATATCATAAGCTCTTTGATAGTCCTCTTAGTAAGTTGCTATTTCCACTAGTCTTTTTGCTTGGTACTGATACTAAAGGTGAACTTTCTTGCATCTCATATGTGTATATGTAAAAAACAGTACTTATTTGTGGAGAAAATATAGAAATGTAGAAAGAGGTCAATGTAGTAATCAACAAAATATGGAAATCTGCTTGCTGCAGAGTTGTTGAGTTGGTGGCAGGAACTTGAAGGAATTGAAGATGAGTTAGGTTGTGTGTGAGTTGTGTGTGTGTGTGTGTGTGTATATGTTTGTGTGTGGCATATTCTGTTGCTTGCACCACGTTTGCCTAACAGATGCGATGCACACAATATATTTCTCCACGAACGTTTGGCTCACGACATATGTATATAATGTTATATATGTGTTGGTGTGTGCTGTATTTTCTTGTGTCTGATCATTACGTAATTTTCTGCTGTTAGTCAATGCATGCAATATTTTTTGGTGAAAACTCGCTGCACTATTTGATACATATGTTTCAGTTAACCATATACAATATAAACTGGTATGACATGATTCCATGCGATCCTCTTCTGTTATTCCCTTGTCTACTGTATGGCGGAAGAGACTGCCTGTTCCCTTAGCAAGTAATGCATATGTCTGTGTATCTGTATGGCATAAGATAATGGCTGCTATGGTAGGTCAGTAATTTCCCTAATGTAGGTACTATATGTTTAACAGATATAAGTAATGGGTTGAATGTAAGGGGAAAATACATCATTTTCGGGCAGGGTGATTGGAAACCCCACAATAATAATCTCGACTTTGTCTGTAGGTGTAACAGCTGATAATGGGCCTCAGTGCTTGACAAACAATATATCTATGTTCAGTAGACGCAATCACTTCAGAGTATAGTAGAAAACACTGTACAATCACCATATTTTAATAATGGCTTGAGCTGCGGGTGGTTGGGGGAAAATGGCAGATTGAACCCTTTGGCGCACGTTACCGCGATTAGCGTTACATGTGGTGTGGTGTGCAAAAGCACAGGATCGCAAATCGCGTGAAAACGAAAAAGAAAAAAAACCAAAAATAAGTTTGTGGTCGATTTGCGTTCAATTTTTTAGCATTCTAGCAGCCACGTGTCTCTCCCGAGGTAAGACTTTGGCAACACTGCAATGAGTTCTGTGTGCCTGTAGGTAGTGATAGAATCTCAGTGCTCCACTAGCAGTCAGACAGCAGGGTGGTGCTGTGTTGTGTTGTCCCTTTAAATCTGCCATTTTCCCCCTCCCACCCGATTCAGAAGCCATTATTGAAATATTGTGACTGTACAGTGTTTTTTACTATACTGTGAAGTGATTGTGTCTATTGAACATAGATATATTGTTTGTAAAACATTGGGGCCTGTTATCAGCTGTTAGGCCTAGAGGCAGAGTCTGGTTTGTTATAGCGGGGTTTCCACTCACTCTGCGTAAAATGATGTATTTAACTCTTATAGTGAAGGCATTATTTACATCTGTGAAACATATAGTGCCTGGATTAGTGAAATAACTGACATACCATAGCAGGCATTATGTCATGCCATAGAGATAACATAGACATATGGATTAGTTGCTAAGGGAACAGGCGGTCTCTTACACAATACAGTAGGGAAGGGAATAACACAAGAGGCTGGGATGGAATCATGTGATAGTGTTTTATATTGCGTATGGTTCAGTGTGAAATATACTTATAAAATAGTGCAGCGAGTGTTCACGGAGAAATATTGCGTGCACTGCCTGACAGCGGAAAGTTACGTAATGATCAGAGACCAGAAAATACGGCACAGAGCGACACATATATGACATTTATAATGTAATATATGTGTGGCTACGTATGTGGTGCAGCGAATGTTCGTGGAGAAATCTATTGTGTGCTTTGTATGTGTTAGGCAAACGTGGTGCAAGGAACAGAGAATACGGCACACATACACACATGCATAGACACACACACACACTCACTCACGCACCCATGAACACACACACAACTCACACAGTACCTAACTCATCTTCAATTCCTTCAAGTTGCTGCCAGCAGCTCAACAGCTCTGGAGCAAGTGAGTTATCGATATTTTGTTGATTTGTACATTGGTTTTTTTTTTGGTTTTTTTTGACAAATAAGTATTGTTTTTTACCTATACACATATGAGATGGAAGAAAGTTCAGCTTTAGCAAAAAGACTAGTGGAAATGTCGAGTTACTGAGAGCAGTATCAAGGAGCTTATGATATTTCTCGTGTATAATTTGATTAAAAAAGAATAATAATAAAATGTAACGAGCGAAAATATGTAAGTATTCGTGAGGCAGGGAAATTGAGCGTTTTTATCTCGCTTGCGGGCAAGGAAAAGTGTTCTATCTTTGTTGTCCATTTACTCCAAAATTATTGAACGTATCGATTTCCTGTAAGAAGCATGATAAAGATCAGTGAATTGTACATATGTACAGGACATAACTCTGGAATTTATCTAATGAAAAGTTGTGGTTACGTAGGCAGTTATTGTGCACGCATGACGAAAGTGCTCCGCGGCCGCGAGTACCCTGTATTTTTTTGCGATTTACTCGGAAACTATGAAGCGTATCCCCAAAAAAAGGTAGAAGGAGAAAGATTATGAAATTCTACATAAGATTATATAATAAAAACAAGGTGTGTGAGAAAACTTCTGCAGTATACCTCCCTGAACAGAAATGAAATTGTTGACCAAAATGGCTTGTAGTTTTGTGCTATTTTCTCGAAAACAACAAATTGCACCACAGCCGGACATACGTCATTAGAAAGGCAATGAAATTCCGTATCAAAACCTATAATAACATTTTTGTGTATGATGAAAAGCACTGGAACGATGATGTTGGGAAGTGAGATCAATATTCCAAAATGTTTATTCACGGCGGCCTTGTGTGCTTTGTTTCGTATTTTTCTGTTTTTTCTTTTGGCTTATCAGGTAGACCAAACATCGGCGAATAAGGTGATGTGAGTTTAAGGGCAACATTTTGAGGTTTGGGTGGCGAAAATGAGGCAAGAATACATGTAATTTGCGTACCGCGGGCTGCCAGTGGAGTGCGGGGGAGTAAAATCATGAGCCATGAACCTTAATAAAACTTACCGTGCACGAAAGGGACAACACAACATAGCAGGCCCCTGCTGTCCCCTGCTGTCTGGTTGCTAGTGGATCAGTGAGATGGTATCACTATGTACAGGCACATACGAGTCATTGCAGCGTTGCCAAGGTCTTACCTCAGGAGAGACACGTGGCTGCTAGAATGCCAAAAAATGTGCCCTCCCCCCCCCCTCCCCCATGCGATTTGAGGTGCTGTGCTTTGGCACACCACAGCACAGGAAATGCAGATTGCGGTCCCGTGTGTGAAAGGGTGAAAATATTGGCAAAAAATGAGCTATTAGTTGTAGAATATTATAATGACATATGGATAGGGCATATACCTTCAGTTTTCTCCTTGGATGTTTTTGTTGGCACTCGTTGACTACCGTAGGTGTTGTGGAGACTTCTGAAGTTGGGTAAGTCTCCACTTGTCAGTTCCGCTAATATGAATATCACTGCCAGATATTAACACTAGAAAGACGATTCAATGATTTTCAAGTAGTTTGGAATTCATACTTGCGGAAAGAAAACACCGAAAGGAGTGTAAAATATAAACGCGTTGCTGATATTGTGTGATTTCTTACTCAGAAACACAGTGACAGTTTATTTGTAGTAGTTTCGTACATATATATATATATGTAGAGTCCTTTACCGCTTCCCACACGATGTTTAGTAGGGGTAGAGGGGACGGGGCCTTTTATAATGGGTGCAAAAGCGACAGAAATGGAGGGGTGTGATTTCACCGTGAAGGACGAGCGTGAACTGAGTAGAATACGTATGTTGGTAGCCAAGAGTTGAAAATGTCAGCTTGTAATGTGTATGGTAAGAAATAAGTCGTAGTAAATGTAGACAATACTGTATATAATAAATTAGGTAGTGGCAGGTGAATCTAAATGTCACTGAGGCTTCTCTCTTGCTTTGTTATAGACATTTATATTAGGAGAGTAGTTGATACGGGATATGTGATTGTGAAAAAAAAAGGGGAATTTAGGAGACGAGTGCAGGTTGGATGTTGCCAAGTGATAATGAGGCAATTCCAGGAGTATGGCAGTATGCATGACCTGTGTTTTTTTTATGTATATATGTATTATTTTGTATAAGAATAGGGGACAAGTCTCATTTCTATGGATGAAAAGGGTGGAAAAATCCTGGGGAAACTGACAGCGCAGAGTGGCTGAGCGTACGACACGAGAGGGTAATGGAGGGGAGGTAGGGAGGGGAGTGTAGTATGGGTGGAAATGGATGGGAGTACTGATGACATTAGCAGCTCAGACTATTGTTGGACATTGGCAGTGCTGATAGATGATACAAGTCAGGCGAAAGCCTGGGCGAATAAAAAAATCACAGTCACTTGAGTGATGTGCTGTGGGATGATCTGTTGCACGTGACCGTCACGAAAGTGACGACCCGTGGTTAAAGGGTTAGAGAAGATTATGCTTAGAGGTAGTGCAAGGGTAATTACACGATGAAACATTCAAGTGTATAATTATTACATTATTATTATCGTGTGGCATTACATGAGCAGTAAACCCGAACAACCCGTTGGATATAAACCTTCAGTGATTGGAGTGCCGTAGTTACCGAGAAACCCAGGAGGCGCGAAAATGTGGTTGTATGGTTACTAGCCAGTGCATTAAGTGGCTTCCTGGTGTACAGGAAACCATTTGGCTTGTCACTCAGTGTAGGGTCAGTTGACGCCTGGTGGTTTTGTGGTTAATTACGGCACTGCAATCGGATTGTGGTGGTGAATGATTTTATCCAAGTGGTGGTTGGGGTTTATTGGTCTTGTAATGGCTTTGAGGGATGAGTGTGGCTAGCCACTCTTATCTGAAATGAGAGGACCAATTTGCCTAGGTCTGGGCTGCTATGCTTGTGTGTGGGGCGACATAGGATTGGGTAATGGATGTATGGTTGGTATTATTTTACTGTCTTATTTGGGTGAGTTAATGTTTTTTGTGTCATTTCGTATCTGAAGATAATATTATTGCTATTATTATCATTATAAATATTATCATTATTG
>JAGKTI010000094.1:21621-37458 GCA_018397915.1 Birgus latro
ATCATTATTGTCTCATTGGGGGAATATTTGTTTGTTTAAATGTATATTTGTCAAAATTGGTTCCCTGAAGGTGACTGTTATTAATATTAGTATTATTTGACTCTCTTATTTGGATGAATTAATGATCTTAGTGTATTTTTGCTATCAAGTCATTAATATTATTAGTACAGTTGTTATTACTGTCTCATTTGGGCTCTATATATATATATATATATATATATATATATATTGTAATACTTGAAGCATGTGGGTGTTGTAATGTTGTTAGTATTCTTGCCAGCTCAAAGCAATTATACGCACCTCAGTGTTTGTAAAAGTGGAAAGAAATAGTGCTGATTATACATAGAGGCAGTGCTAGGTTGAATTCGACACAGAAGCTTAGAAGTGTATTACTAAAATCATAATTATTACTGTTATGGTTTTAGTTATTATTGGTACATATTTTTGTATGGAAGAGATGGGTAGGGTGCAGTTTGGTGTAGGAAAGAGGCTTAGTATTGTCCGATTGTCACTGTTGGTGTTTGTTTCCCTCTTTAAACGTTTTTCTTAGTGTTTGAAAATGTTCAGGTTAGGGGAGATAGCAGAGAGGTCAGGTATATACTGCCTAATTAAGGAGGGTTTGGTGTAGTGTAGTATGGGTGAGGTTTATTTGCATTAACATATTGGAGAAAATTAGACATTTCTTAGTGGGTGTAGCTGATGTGGGAAATAATGAAATGTTTATGTAAATGGGGTGTCTGATGATGAGTGTTTACGTTGTATTGTTGTACATATGCTGAAGGGGGGAGGGACCATGGTGATAGGTTGACCAAGGAAAGAGATGATTTGAAAATTTGCTTTGAGAGTTTTTAGTGTAGATGCCTGTTGACCAATACCATATCCCTTTTGACCCCTTGCTGTGCAATTGGTTGGCTGGATGTAGTGCAGTTTAGTGATGTTAGACAAAATTTGCTTGTAACACTATATACAGTTGTGCTGGCTGAACATTTTTTGTTTGTGATGTTGCATATATTTTCGAGGTTTTGTAAGATGGTATTAGTGTAGAGTTGTTCAGTAAAGGAATAATTAGTGTTTTGATATGATGGTATTGAAGTCTATCTATCTATTGCCAGACGCCTCAATCCCGAACGGGGTGGCCAGAAACAAATCGCCTCCATGTCACTCTGTCCCATGCCATTCCACTACTGAAGTGCCGCTTTCAATTGCGTACTACCAGTAAGTTATGGGTGAGTTGAATTTGATGAGTGTTATGAGTGTCTCTGGGTACTAGTGAAGTATATTAAATGTGAGTAGACTTTGCTGTAAAGTAAGGTGAAAAGGATGAGGGATATTTGTGAGGTTAGAGTCAGTGCACCCTATTTTTGTTGTTGTGGATGAAGAATTGGTAAAGTTGCTTTGGGGTAGCGTGAGTAAAATGTGCCGTGAATGAAGTTCAGTGGACGGACTGGAAATAAGGTTAATGCAGTGTGAGGTGAATTAATGAGATATGTTATATTGCATGGTTGTGATAGAAATGATTATTTTCAGGTTGCAGATGGAGCAGTTGCTGTCTGTGGAGTGGAAGAGCAGACCAGAGACCTGACTTTGCATGAGTTGCGCTATCTTGTTTTCCATGAAGATTTCTTGTTCCCTCTCCTCACCCTCTACGCACTTAACTTGACAAAGGTCGGTAATGTCTGAACTCGTATCTCTCCCCCACGGCATGCAGTGGAGGCTAACGCCCTGTAGCTGACGGGAGGGGGCGAGAGTCAGCATTGCCTTCTGGGCTTTGAGTTCTGCTTTACCTCTTTTACTAAAGACCTTTCACCCACTTGCCCTGGTGGATGGTCCTGGCAGATTGATTTCTGTCGGCCGGAAATCTCCCTGAACTCCTGTTTCATGGCTAGAGCGTGTATTCAGGATGGACGGGAGTGGGGCAACTGCCGAGCCGCTGGGGGATCCCGTGAGCGTGCGGGAGCACCCTCAGTTAGGGGGTCGCAGGCACGTAGCTTAAAAGTCGAGCCTTCTATAATCGACTGGCGTTGGTAGGGTCACCCAGCACTGGCACAGGTCGGGCTGGAAGTAGGGACTAGGATGACAGGCAGGTGTGTAGGGTGGGAATGTAGCTTCCTGCTTGTATAGTTATTTGGGTTTAGGCGATAGGTTTCTCCCAATGGGCCAACAAGAGCTTGAGGATTAGTGTTTTTGATAGTATGAAGGTTTTGTCACCGGAGCCGATTCCCATTGGACGTGTTACGGCCTAGGTCGGCCAAAGCATAGGGAGACAGGGATGAGGTCACTTAGGGCTGAGTAGTTAGGTGCCTCCAATGACTCAGCTGCCCCCACTGAACGATAGAGATTGACACACATGCATTCATGAACATGGTAGCAGAATCTAATGAACCACACGCAATCACTCATGTGTACTTGCGACATACTTACCTGGCCACCGAGACAGACACTGAACCATAGTGATATAGGCATGCGTATTAGAAATTGTTTCTTTGTGTTTTTGATGGTACACTTGTTATAGGGTAATGAGATATACTCATTTGTGAAAAGCTCAGTTGCTTGCATCGATTTAAAGACGTGTCAAGACGAATTTTTTTTGATTGAATGTGTAAAATATGGCATAGAAGAAAGTTGTGTTTGCAGGTGTGAGTTGAGGTACAGTGGACTTAAGTATGATAATACAGTAAAAATGTATTAATCAGAATGGTAGTGCATTGAGAGATGTTATGGGTGTAAGTGACTAGTAATGTGAAACGAATACAAGAGTTGTTGGGAGGTAAATTGAATGACAGTAAGTTCGGGATTAATAGTATGGATGTCTTGTAAAAGGACAGAAATGTTTACTGTGGGAAAATGGCCAGGGTAGAGATCCGGTAGTGCTTGGTTGGTTGGGAGGAGTTGTTAATCCAAAAATTAGGTGATCTAATGACCATTGTGTTATTTTTTTTTTGAAGTAGATGAATGGGATTTTTGGAGTAGGTGTGTTTGGAGAAATGGACTTTTTCTCTATTTTGACAATTTTGTGAGTGTCTGAATGTGCGGTGATAAGATAATTTGAAGGTTAATATGAAGTCGACTTGACCAAGGTCCACCATGAGTGGTAAGCTGCTTGGATCCATAGTATGGGCATGCCATCCTCCCAGGCAGAGGGCATTTGTTTTTATGATGTGTAGTGTGTGTGTGTGTGTGTGTTTAAGGAGGGCATGAGATTTGTTGAATAAATGTGTACTGAAGCATAGGGTTTTTGTGTTTTATTTGCAATGACGTATTGAAACATTTGTTATGAAATTGATATGACGCTGAACGATTTGGTGAAGTTTCAAACAATACAGTCTTAGACATTGCTTTGGTTAGAGGAGGTTCATAAATGTTGAGTCAATCATTGAATAATCGTGTCTTGGTTTAAAATGTGAAGTTGTGGGAGTTGAGAGAGGCGTATGTTAGTGGGAGTTTCTTGGGTGTCATGATTTTTGTATATGGTAGTTGTCAGATATTTGGATTATTGTCGGTTTTTGAGTGTGTGTGAAATAGGGCTTTTTGTGAATTATTGAGTGTATGATCTTTGTCTCATTGTGTGGTTACTGTTGAGTCAGTTGAATCATAAAAAAAAAAATGGTGTGGGTCATTATGAAAATTAGGATGTGACGTGATTTTAGACGGCATTGGTGCATATACCTTAACAGTAAACTGTGTCACGTTAAGAAGCTGCTGAGAGGGGTGAGCTGTAGATGGTATGCCAGTGGCAGTGGTTTTGAGGTGTGTAGTTTGTATATTTGTGGCGTAATATTCATTGAAGATATTCTTGGTCATCATTAAGGTTGTTAACTGTGAGTGTGTAAATGTGGCAAAGGAGAAGAAATGATCTGCTGGAAATTCACAGTTGGTTAAGTTTGATAATAAGGTAGGTCTTGTCCATTTGAGCTTGTGAATGTTTTTGGTCCATGAGTTACACCATCTACTCTTTGAAAGCAGTTTCGCACTGGGTGTTCATTGCATTGGAAAAGATATCATATGAGTGAGGTACATGTATTTGTTACATTATCTAGACGATGTTGATATTTGTTCCATTACAGGCGACATCTAGTGTCCTCTTTGGGTCAATAGTATGATCACTTAAGAAATGTTGTATCGATACTTAGACTGTTTTAGGTGTTCCGTCTTTGGGTACGACATGCACTTAAAAGAAATGTCGTGGTTTTGCCATGAGAGAAATATGGTTGTGTGTAATGTTCATTATGTGGTAAGCATCATTCTTTAATGTATCTTGAGTGAGGGTGAAACATTTTCGACGATGAAAGTGGTAATTCTATGTTTGGGTTATTGCGTGTGAACGGCGGTGGGCTCTTGTTCGTCTCACTTTGTGTCTGTCCGTAGTGGTGTGGTATCCTGAAGTGATGGGTGAGGGATGATGCACATTCTCCTGTTATGCAAAACTGTTGCAGAGAATTGTAAGTAAACGTGAAAGTACAAGTCTATTTGAAAATGTTAGGAAGGAGTGAGTGTGATATCGTTCTCGGTGAGGAATAATTAACGGAGTTCATATACAGTATGGTAACAGGGGGCCAGTTTGAGTGGAAAGTGAGTGAAATGAAGAGGAAATCATTAAAGGCAAGAAATATGTATATTATTAAAGAAATAATTTCGTTTGCAATGTTTAGGAATAATTGAGAGTAGAATGTTTACGTTTCTGTTTCCTTCATGGTCACGGAAGAAAGTGTGAAAGCGGCGAAAGTAAGTAGGAGTATTTTAATTGGTTCGATCAAGTAGCACGAAAGGAGAGTACTTTAACTTGGTGAGATGTAGTTACTACTCTGCATGTGGTCAGTTTTGCATTAAGGTAACTTTGCTTGGAGAATATGCACTGGTGTCAGTGGAATAGTTGTTTTAGTGCTGTTGATTGTCTAGTGTACTAGAAAAGGATAAAATCTCCCAAGAATTGTAAATAAGTTTGCATCACATGGCATAAAGTAGGTAATTGCAATTATGATTGTAAGTGGGGAGAAGATAAGGGGGTAGAGGGAGAAAGTATTTCTGCTATCGGAGGTAGGGTATTAAGGTGCTCGTATTACTAAGTAGTTCCTTATTGTGGCATCGTGATTGTGACTCTATCCTGAGCAATGGATTTAGATATAAAGTAGTATATTGGAGTCCCCGGTTTTCCTGAACTGGTCTTTGAAAGAAGAGTATTTGGATAATGTATTTGAAATTGTGGGAAGGAAATACATGAGGAACATGGGGTTATAGTACGTGGCGCAGGCAAAGTAAAACATTAGACATTAATAAAAATTAGGAAATGTAAGTGTTCACTTTGAATATATCTATCTCAATGTATAGTGTGATGTAGGATGTATTTTGATAGGACGTGATGAAGGAACAGGATTGTTATATTCACCCAGTTTTCATGGAGTGTATGTGTTTGGAGAGTTATGGAATCATTGTGAAACTCTGTAGGGTAGGAGTTGTTATTGGTGCAGGAGGTTAGTGTATGTAGGAACAGTTCTCTGAGGATTGCGTTGAATTCAGAATCCGTGTCCAGTGATTGGTCACCTCGTAAATGATATTTATCTTGTTGAGTTGAATGTATTTAGGTTTTGTGAGGGGTTTTGATATAGTAGTTTGTGTTGTTTGCTTTGTTTGTAATTTGGTTATGGGTGCGTTATCCCGTTTCGAAGTAGAGATTTGATGCAGTGTTCATTGATTTGTCGAGAAGTGTTCGTGGGAATTTGGTAATTGCTATACCCTTGTTTGTGGAAGAGTTTGTTTCGCTTTAGTGTTTGGGAATGTTTAATATTTGGTTTATGTATGGATATGTTGGGAGTGATTGTAACTTCCATTGAGGATGTTAGGTACTTGGAACAACCATAAAATGTGGGTTGTTCTCGGAATTGTGGTCGTGTTTGAATTTGTTTGCGTCATAAATGTATGTCGGGTGATAGAAAGTTGTAAGTGTTAGAGTGTGTTGAAACAGGGCATGTTCATTATGACGCGTAGTGAGAAGTATCGTTTCTGAATTGTCATCCCTCATAATGTGTAAATGTCATTGTTGTGGTATGGAGAGAAGTACAGAGAAATGAGAGATGTGGATATGAAATGGCTTTCATAAGGGGATGTACAGCATAGCCTATGGGATATATTTTATGGTGGTACGATGGGGCTAAGCTGTCGCTCAAGTGCAATGTGGGAAGTGGTGCGGTATAGTGACATTTCTGATATTGGAGAGTGGAAAGACTAGTATAAAGGTAAACAATGGGAAAAAGGAACCTACAATTATTTGTATCGTGTATATCTTGTATTGCGGAAGAAGAAATGACAGTATAGTAAAGTTGATAGTAGTAAGGAAGAATGTCTAAGATATAGGCTATCGGGCAGTGGTGTCAGGGTTAAAATGCGGAGAAAGTGTCGTGCTTTTTAAGTGTGAGTCGAGAGGAATGAGGAAATAATGTGGCAAAATATAAATGAGGGAGATAATGCTCTTGGAAAAGAGGAACGCCATGAAGCGGGAGGGGTGGGAACCGAGAGAAGGGAGAACAAAAATATGCGGGATGTGTATGTTGGAGAACCCGTGAGGCCGTGAGTTGTGGGGTAGGAAGATGGATTGTTAAGATGGTGGTATAAGCTGTTAGTGGAAGGAGATTGTTGGTGTTTAGGCAATATTATGGGAAGGTAGATGTGTCTGCAGCTTAATAATGAGGAGGAGAGTTAAGGGATAGGTCAGTGATGAAGGTAGTGATAATCGAGAGAAAATGTGGTCAATGGAGGTATTGGGACAAGAGCGATTAATGAAAGTATAGCAGGTGGCGAAGATAAAGGTGACTGTAGTTACGTGTGTTGCTCTGAAGCAGTAATTAATGTGTTGTGAATCAGTGAAATTAGTGTCATTGTTGTTTGGAAAATGGTCAATTAAGAGGATGGAAGTGGAACATGTACCAAAATTTGTCTAGCGGTTTGAGGAAGACAGTAAAGAGGGAGAGGATGAAAGTGAAAAGGTAGAGTGTGATAATGTAGTGAATTGAAGAGGAGAAGGAATGTGTAAAAAGAGGTGGATTGTGAGAAAGAGTGAAAGATGCAGTTACTGGTATGACATAACACTTGAGTGACTTAGGCATTGTGGGGAGTAGTGGCAAAGGTAAAGCATAGAAATGTGGTAGATTGGTGTAAAAGTTGGCCAGAGTGGGAGGAAATAATGAAAAGAATGCTGTGTAGGAATTCCGAAGGTGAGATAGGGCGAGAATATTTTAACAAGGGAGATTGGTTTAAAGACATTGAGATATCAGCGGGAAATTGGAACCTTGGTAAGACTGCGTTGAGTGGAAACGTGCGAGATGTCGCTTTTGAGTTGCATTATTGGTATTGGGCCAAAAAGAAATAATCGGCCAACTGATGTATTAGTTTTGGCTGTTTGTTTTGTAACAGCATAAATAATGTTTTGAGGGAAGTGAAAGTTTGTTTCCTTGTCGTAACTCGTATTTCAGCGAACGTTGGCAGAGCAAAGGAGTTGGTCGGAAACTGACCGAAAGCGAGTGCTTACTGTTTTGTGCGACTGTATATGGATAAATATGGTAACACGTGTAAGCCTTGGTGATACGTGTTAATATTGGTTAAAGATTGTAAAAGTGGCTGTGAATGTTAGTCGTTGCTAGAAACGCATAGATGGTTTTTGAAAATGAAAAGGCGAAAATGTCATTTTATCATGCTGTCGACTCATCGACTTATACTCAGCCATGCAGCTGTTTATTCACTCGTACTCATCGACCTGTCGGACGACACTCACCTCTCCACCCATATCCACGTGTTGATCGACATGTAGTGACCCACCTGTCAATGCTCTCTTTTATCGAGCTGCCGATGAAGCTGCACCTATTCACATGCCAATGCACAATCATTGATTTGGTCATCCAGATGGAAGTAGGTGGATATGGAGGCCGATGTAGCTGGTCATTCATGCATCTCTGTACTGACGCACCTGGTGGCGGAAATCAACCAATCCGTTTGGGCACCAGCATGCATTTGCTTACCCATACTTGCGAAGCCATTTGGTCACAGACATTCAAACAAATATCTGCGTAGATGTTCTTACTTAGGTACCCAGTAGGTGACCCAGACAGTAGGTCAAGTACTGTAGATTGATTCACTGACACAGGTCAATGACACGTATCGAGTGGATGGTGTTGACCGATAGACGGACGCATCGACCAGATTACAGAGAGCCATTAAACCGCTGAGAGTGGACTAGCCACTTAGGCTCGCATATATTTTCATCGAGGCACTCACACGTACTGGGTCAGGAAGATTCAGGCATCCACCCACTAGGTAAGGTAGAGGCATGGATGGAGCCATTATCAATGACAGGCACCGTTTCAATTAGGTATGCGGCCATTTGGTGAGCCAGACGTACCTATCCACTTGTGTGTACAGACAAGCTCATTCAATTGCTCATCGACATATGCCGGGAGGGCTAGCGCCCTCTTGTTAGCTAGCGGGGTTATATGATCTCATCGTAAGGTGTAGCTCGGGGATTCTTTAATCGTTTGACCCAGTAGGTGACCGTAGAGACGTTGAGCCAGTAGCTGACGGTACATACAGCGAGACCGTACAGTGAGACACGTTAGATAGCGACACGTAGTGACCTGTTTGGTAAGTGAGAGGCACAGGATTTGGAACGTGTGTGGGAAATGTGGAGCATTGAGAAATGATTTGTAGTTAGGGTATATGATTGTAAAAAATAAAATGGGAAAGTGTTGGAATGTTTTGTAGAGAATCTATGTTTATGGTAAGGTACAGTGTTCATTATTGTATTTGATGTGTATAAGTAACGGTAAATTGTGTAGTGATTGGGTATGGTAGTTTGAGTTGTTAGTAATCATTTTTGTTTTTAGTAATCAGTGCAGAATGTTTTAGTGATGTTTTTCATGGAAGAATTGTATAGGACAGAAGAAAGAGGATGTTAATGTGGATATATATTAGGAATTGTTGGGAAATGTGTAGGGAAGGGAGTAGTGAAGGATATTTGTGCTGAGGAGAGAGTGGGAATCGCGCACGCACTTATTCAGTTGTGCACTGAGTTGGTACCCCAGACGGACGTAGCCAGTAGCTGTAGAACACCGATGTTGGTAGTAGGTTCGTGAGACGCATCTAAGCATTAGGTCACTTAGTACGTCATCGATAGACACGTACTTGACGAGGCACACGAAGCAATCGAGACGTTTTCACCGATAGAAAGGCACCTAGACGTACGGATGTATGTATCGACGTACTAGGTAAGGTACAGTTATTGTGGCAGGTGTCGAGTAGGTGGGCCACATTTTGTGGGTGGGTTAGTGGTGTCCTGTAACCGTAGCAGGAGTGCAGGATGTGTGTGTGTGTGTGTGTTGGAGGAATAATTGGTACGTAATATCATATCTTTTGGCGACGGCTACAGGTATGGAAGGACATGTATAGCTTGCTAATAGAAAAAGGGACACGCAGTCGGTGAAAGATGTCTATCGATCTGTTGCACTGAAGCAAATGAGGGCATGTGGCACGGAGCGAAGGCAACCCAATGTCAGATATGTAGGAATTCGGCTACCTACAGTCACTTGTGAAGCTGGTCATCGCCAGGTACTTACTTGTTCATTGATCCAGTTGGGCAGTCACATGGAGTTACCTCTCCAGTTGGGCGGGCCCACATAAGCATTGGGCCAGTTGTTCTCAGAGTGACACACTCAGTTTCCGACAGTCACCCATTTATCGAGTAGGTGTTGGACAGTCATGTATCCATCTAGGTAAGTTCCATCCATTGACCCATTAGGGTACTAATAGATACGAAGTAGGTGACCCATAGATATCTAGTGACGTATTTAGGTGACCGATCGATTTGGTAAGGATACCGATATCGAATCACACTTTTAGTAGGTGACTGACATTTATCCATCCTGTTGGTGACGAACATGTACATACGTAGTAGCTTAGTGACGGTCACCCAGCCAGTAGGTGATTCCCGCTGATCCAGTAGGCGACCGATATCGAGTAAGGGAGGACGATGGATTGATGTAGTAGTTGATTTATACGGATGCACGTAGTAGGTAACTGAGAGGCAACAGTTCACGGACACGTAGGAACTAGTTGTAACACACACTGACTGACCTATTTGTGTACCCAGATCGAATTATAGGGCCACTTGGTTAACGACATGCAGGCACTTTGTAGGTGTATCCCTTAGTTGCTTGTAACATTATATTCCTGTGTGTATTTGGGCACTTAAAGTAGCGCAGTGAGTTGGGTAGTTATGCATGTCGACATACTTGGTAACACCTGCAGTGGCATCCACTTGGTAATGGAGGGACCCCGATGTATACAGTAACCCACGCTCTTGGAGCTACTGGTTCAGCATTATCTCCTTATGCAGTAGCTTTGTACTTTCCAGGCAGACAGTAGGTGTCGTAGAGTCGAAGTGAGTAGCTTGTGGAGATGGAAGAACGTAGTAGGTGAGATATGGAGACATACGCAGTAGGTTAGTGACACTGAGGTATGGAGCGGGTAGGTAATCCTCACTTTCATGCAGTAGGTGGCCCTCTTCTTGTGACGTACAGCCGCCTCAAGGAGTGTTGTTACCCCCGGGTATTCCTTTGCCAGTGATGTGGCAACGGCGCGCTGCTCGTGTTCGTAGGAGGCAGAGAGCAGAGATGTTTCGTCTTATATTTGTAGCAGTAAATGGACATATTAACATGCACTGAGATGACCATTAGAGGACATAATAAAGATGCACTATGAGGGTCAGTGTTAATACGTGCAGTATATACTGGTTGTTAAGACGAATGTAGTAGGGGTTGAGGGGTGGACTTAAGTAGAGGGTGGGAACATTGATAAAGAGGGAGGTTGTGGAGTAATTAAGTAGCCTGAGTGTGAGTCGAAGGGAGGGAGGCGAGTAAGGGAAGACATAGAGGCCGTAGATTTAGGTCCTAGTTTTGATTGTGTTGAGAGTTGGTATCTTTGCAGGTGGATAATGTTCTTTTTGTAGTCAGGGCAATATGTTGAGCTTGATAGTTCCTATCCTTTTGAGACGTTGTGCAGAGAGCAATGCTATACATGCAAGACTTGCTTAAGTATGGGACTGACGAAAATTGTGGAATACAAGGCTTATTTTATACGAGGAGATCAGGTTTATGGGGTTGATAAAGAAGAAAGGGGTGAGGGGAAGGAGGGGAGGGGGATAGTGGTGGGTGAATTCACAGGAAGGGAGGAAGAGGACGGTAGTAGTGAAAGATGATACAAGGTAAGACCTGAGGGTAGTGTGCGCAATTGCAAAGTACAGTATGTGTTTATGACCTTACTGATATAAGTCAAAGAATACGTTTCACTGCAGTTGATCAAGAGGCATACGTTGCATAGTGATAGTCAGTCGTAATATAGATAAGATTGTGGTCGTCGATCAGTCATTTAGGTTTTGAAGTTTGAATAGTTGCTCTATAGGGTAATTGATGTAAACTTCCCCAAATTGCACTGTGTTTGCAAGCAGCATGTTTAATAAGTTCAGAATCTATATTACTAGTTAACATTTGTACGTATCGTGTGTATGTGAAGATTTTTGAGTCGATCCAAGTAATTTAGGATTAGTCAAGCGTTTTTGTGTGGAGTATTAGGACCAGGAATATCGTAAAGAATAAAAATATAGACTTATGAAACGGTCAAGTTCCAGGGAGACGCCTGGTCCTTGAAAGAAGTAGTGCTATTCATGATATAGAGTATTTACATGTAAGTACTTACGAAGATTGATCGCGGAACATAGTGACCAATATAAGGAAAGGTAGTTTGAAATCCTCGTGAGTCATGAAGGCAGTGAGTGTCGATGAAGTATTGACATGATCTATGTAAAGTTATAAATGTTACAATAAGTATAGGGGTATCGCTTGTGAAGTGGAAGGACGGGTAGGGCCAGTAATGATGTAGCGGCCATTGCCTCAATAGTTCGTCGAGCGCGTTTCCTTAAGAATTAGTTCATGTAACCTTCTGGGGAGAGAGGCCACTGTCGTATGAACATCGTATTGCCGAAGTTTGCGGTATCGCTCCGACATATGCTTAGTTGGAGAAGTTGGTGTGGTGTTTTTGATTCTTCCGGCTTGGACAAATGTACAATGTGTCTCGATCCATTTTGAATGGGATTGAGGTCGGAGGCTTTGATCGGCCTGTCAAGTAGTTGAATGTCCGGACGCTCACTGAAGCATGGTTTTACGATAAGAGCGTTGTGAATGTGCGAGTTGATTCTGCAACCAAAGTGTAATAGTGTATTAATATTATACAATGAGGTGTACTAAAAAGGTCAGTTGGTATAGTTTGCGTTTCATCTTGTCGGTATACTGTCGTGTTGGGTGTTCATAGGTTCTGTGACATGGGTAAAGTCGGTGCTCAGCCTTGAAACACTGATTCTCTGTTGTTGTTCGGCGCCTAGTGTGATTTGTAGTGTAATGTATTTGAAGGTGTGCAGGCCAAACGAAGCTATTGTGTATGTGAATATATATTATGTATGAATAAGGTATCATGAAATGGATGTGACTCTTGTTTTGTTTGATGTAAAGGAATATATATATATTTATGACGGTGGTATTGATTAGCGATATGTGTAGCATTAGAAATGGGTGGTTAGAATGATATAGGGTAATAAAGAAATTATACGTGGGCATAAGAGATGTAGGATTAAATTCCTACCTGCATGTATATGATGGGTTCAAGTGTTAGGAATGCGTAGGCTGGAACGGAGGGTATATTTAGTTCTTGCAGTATCTCCAGCTACTTAGTCGAGTTGAACTTGCTATCAGAGTGTGTGAGCTCACCCAAACCGTATGCGTGTATGCAGGTGGAGACATTGACGCTGGTGTGGCGAGTTTTTGCGACGTGGACGATGTTATGTATCACTGTGGGTTTAGATATTCCAAGGTGTTTTGTGATGCTTGCTATAGAATGGCGAGCTGGTGTCAGCGCAACAATTTTCCCCCGTAGCACGAGTTTCTCCGGCTCATGGTTCATCTTGATGTTGCGGTGTGCTAAGTGTGATTGGTAGTGATATGGATGGCGTGCGAGGTGTGATTGGGACTAACGTGGATTATGTGACTCGTGATAAAAGCTTAGTTGAGATGTCGATCAGCGTCATGTCATGTGGCGGCCTCCCTCCCCCCGTCCCCGTTCCGTTCGATTCTCATTCACGCTGCTTGAGCGCTTCACCACCTTCCCCCGTCTCATAGTTTTCTCGCTTCCCTTGTTAATGTGTACGTCAGCCCCTCAACCGCTACTACTGTCTTGTTCCAAAGTACTGTATACTGCATGTATTAACAATTACCCTGATCGTGCGTGTTTATGTCCTCTGTTGGTCATGTAAGTGAATGTTAATATGTCGATTGACTGGTTCCTATATAAGACGAAACATCTGTGCTCTCTGTCTCCTATGCACAAGGGCAGGGCGGCGTTGGCACATGAGTAGGTGAGGACTAGCAGGGGGTACGAAGACTCCTTGAGGCGGCTGTACGTACTTATGTAATGACATCTATTAGGTGATGTGTACTCGACATTGGTATGGAGTAGCTTAGGCAGATGGAGTGACAGACTTTGTTACGAAGATTTGTACAATGACTAGGATATTGATACATATCGAGTTATATAGTAGGTGAGCGACGGTTATTGAATCTGTATGGTAGGTATACTGTTGTATTTGCCTACCCATTGGTTTGCATGTAGTAGTTGACGTGGATCTCTGACCCAGGTAGTAGGTAAGGGAGACGCAGTAGGTGAGCAATATTGATGGATTTGTGAGCTTATTAATATTGATGCATTGAGTAGGTTAGCAATATTGATGCAATCATTTGGTGATTGAAGCATTAGGTGAGTTAGACCGAGGAGCGCAGTCAAATGGATTATATGAGTCAGATAGAGGAAGGTACCTGTTGACATATAGTGAACCGAGACTTATCCAGTTGGTGACCCATTGTAGAATGTAGTAGGTGAACCCTTGATTTATGCAGTAGGTCACTTATAGATATCGAGCGTTGCAGTAGGTCCAGTATAAATATTGCTTGATGTAGTAGGTGATTGGTATATATATAGTCATGTATGCACTTTGTACAGGAGAGGTACACCGAGTGACGCATTGGCCAGGCTATGCATACTCAGTTAGCGATTGGTCATGATGGTGAGAGTTATAGAAGTGGAGAATGAGGTATGTAGAGAAGTATATAGTGGCATGTTGGCAGTTATTGATAGTCGCATCCGTAGTGGAGGTGTTGTAGTAAGGTAACGGTACTCTCATTTGACGAAAGTATCTGTATTGCTACTTGTAACCCGTGGACCAAGTAAGTTTTAGATACGGGCCTGGCCGTTTGATGTATGGCAACTGGAAGTTTGTAAAGTGTACTTGTACTTGATGAAGTTTATTGGTAATTGACGAATGTGTTGGCTTAGTTCAAAGTCCGTGAAATACTAGTAGAAGACAGGAACAGTTTGCGTAAGGGAGTAATTCATATAGTTTGAGCGTGATTGTTTGGAGTAATAGAGTGGAATGTATTGTTATGGGTACCGTGAACGGAGTGTGATCGATAGCGTGTTAGTGAGCGTATCTAATGATGAAGTGATCATTCTAGTGATTATTAATTATTGTGTATCTGGACTCGAAACTGAGCTGTATCCTGACGACGAGGTTAGTGATATTTTGTACGGCGAATGGACCTTGATGAGTAGGAGTCTTGTATCCGTATCAGTTAGGTAATCATCGTTAGAAGGTATGCACTTGCATCCGAGTGATTAAGACGTGTATTGTCCTTAGTCCTAGGACATATTGGTTTGTCTTTGATGAGAGTGCTATTTGTACGAAGAGGAGCCAAAGGGTATTGTGTTGATGACGACGTAAGCGGTATTCTCGTAAGGAGTAGGTGGTCAGTGGTATTTGTGTGAGTACGAGTGTAATTGGCATTGTATTAGTATTGGCAGTAGGTTAGTATCGGCTCGAGCATTAGCATACTTTAATCTTGATGATGGTCATGAGAGCGGTATTCTGTGGAGGAGGGGGAAATAATCTTGCGTACGAGAGTGGTCCGTTGTTGGCGCGTTAGTATTAGCCTTTTGTTTCCCTGGTCCCGTATGGAAGTCCAGTGCAATAGAGTGTTTGTGTTGGTAGTAGTGGCATGGTGTTATTCGTTTGGCGATGTGGTGAGTAGTATTACGAGAAGTATTGTTGATATGTGTGAGCCATAGTAGAATGTATTGAGTTTGTGGAGGAGCGTCGTATTGTTGTTGGCAACCATAAGGGTGTGTGCTGTAGATCGCGCACCACCCTTTTTTGTTCATTGTATGTGACGTTGATTTGGTCGAATCGTTTGTTGTGTAAGTTTTGTATTGAATGTAGTAGAGGGTTTATTTAAGGGGCTTGATTTGTCATTAGAAAGTCACGGAAAGTGGTGAAAGAAGAGGGACGGCTGCTCCTTGAAAGAAGTGGTGCTATTCATGATATAGAGTATTTACCTGTAAGTACTTACGAAGGTTGATCGGGGAACATAGTGACCAATATAAGGAAAGGGAGTTTGAAATCCTCGTGAGTCATGAAGGCAGTGAGTGTCGAAGAAGTATTGACATGATCTATGTAAAGTAAAAAATGTGACAATAAGTATAGGGGAATCGCTTGTGAAGTGGAAGGACGGGTAGGGCCAGTAATGATGTAGCGGCCATTGCCTCAATAGTTCGTCGAGCGCGTTTCCTTAAGAATTAGCTCATGTAACCTTCTGGGGAGAGAGGCCACTGTCGTATGAACATCGTATTGCCGAAGTTTGCGGTATCGCTCCGACATATGCTTAGTTGGAGAAGTTGGTGTGGTGTTTTTGATTCTTCCGG
>JAGKTI010000094.1:42383-72881 GCA_018397915.1 Birgus latro
AACCAACAACCACCTTCTCAATAAAACAATTCCAATTTCCCCTCATATTCTTTATTATACTCAATCATTACAATTCGACATTTCCAACAATTAGTCACAATTACCATTACATCGAAATTACCCCATCATTGAACCAACACACAACAAGAAAAACATCTAACCTGCCACTTTACCAATACCACGCCATATATATATATATCTCTCTATGAGACACAATCAAACAAACCACCACATTCAATTTATTTCCATTCATTATTGCAATACTAACACTTCCACATTATTCTCAAACAACACTCACCACTTCTACTCTCCTAAACACATGATTCACCCTACTTCTATTTCCTTCCACTTCTATTACTCAACCTCCTTACAATATTCCTCTTTTCCCAAATTTCTCCCCTCACCCACTTACAATATTCAACCACACTCCTTATCTCAAGAAGAAAAACAACCCATTACACTATATTCTTTTATTAGTCACCTACATACAACAGACAATTCGTACCTAATATACAATACAAACACACACTATTAAACACTTCACTACTTACTACGCGACCATTAAAAAAAGTTGTCCTCAATGGACCCATTACACATATATAAATATATTGTCACAAAATCACATACACCCATCAAACTACAATTTCTTCAACACCTACATAACACCCCACACTCATCTCACACACAACAAATATTCATACATTATTTCTCATCACCACTAGTTCTTGCCTCACGAACAATTACAACACTTAATGTTTAAATATGCTTATCACCTACTATTTCTATTTCTCACAAACACAATACCACTCCTCACAACCAATTACATCACTTCTTCACTCCAAACCACTACTCCATAAACAATTCACACTTCTCATTTTTCTCATTACCAAACAAACACGCCACAAACTAATCAACATTTGCCTTCGGGAAAACAACAATAACTATTCAATCACGAAACCCCACCCTACTCACACTTTACGCCATAAAAACACACACACACTCCAAACAAACTACGACACATGCTTAGATACTACCTCTCTCCACACACACACACACACACACACACACACACCAATAAACCTAACCAACACACTACATACCACTTTCACTTCCTACTACTCTATACCACATTATATACATCACTTCAAACAAAACCATACCACACTCCCCTTGCAAAAACTCAATGCTACCACAACCAATTAGACATTACCACACCACAATTATTGCCAAAACATCTATTTACACACAACACATCACTGACTACACACCATACAAACTTTTAAACACCTTTCAACAAGTCACGAAACCTTTGGCTCGAAACATACAAACAACATATCCACATCACCCATGTAGTCAGAAGCCGCCATTTTACAACACACAAACATTTCTACGAAATCTAACCGACACACTTCAAATTCAACACCCATATTATTTCAATTTCAATCATCACTAATTAATACAGTACCTCTAAAACCTTTCCCAGCAAATACAATATTATTACTACTCACTAACATTCACATTCACACACATTACTACGCTCCAATCTTTCAACGCCTTACCAATCCAATCCACCCCCACTCATTAGTACACATCAAACCACACAAACACTCGCGACTATCGACACAGCCCAAACAATACTTCCCTCGCCAGACACAACACTTTACATTTCACCTACAAAACCAATACAACTCAATCACAAATAATACAGTACACGCCTAACCAACCACAAACTCCAACCCACACACCTCTAGGTAGCCCCCACACACATTTTACAATAACAATAACAGTTCATACTATACATCAACAACACACAACCATAACCTCACACCAAATTGCACACAACATTTCCCATTACTCTATGCTTTCCCATTAATACACCTCACCTTTACCTTCTACCCTCACTCCTCTCAATATACATCTTCTTCAACATCTCTTCCTTCAATATTCTCTACTCATTTCAAATAGCCTCCTTCACTTCTTGCTACACAATTCGTCATGGATAACACCACAAAAACGTACCAACATCATCACCTTCCAACAACACACAAAACACCTTTACAGATTGGCCAAGCACAACCAAAGTCACTCCTGCAACCCTCAGTCCTATCGTCAACTTCAACAACCACACTCGTACTATCTCACCAAACCGAACTGAGAAATGTGCCCGTAACACCAACAGAACAGCAAGACACGTTATTTACATCATTACACCCAAAAACACCCTCCCAACACCATCAAGCCCTTCAACACACTTCGAAAATATAGATCTACAAATGAGTTCGTCCACAGTCCCAAGACGACTGCTTCAAGCCGCCCAAGAACCTCTTCGCCGTATTCAGAGGCAACTCCTCACCGACACCAGGCCAAACCAACGCTTACATTCCTCCAGGAAATTCTCAAACTCCACAAACATACAGTGGACAAACACGCTCTTCATAACTTCAAATATTTTCTCCCTCCACCACCACAAAACGAAACATATACGGAATTCTAAATCACACAAACTCCGTGACACTCAAATTCACAACTCGAAACACTCAAAACATGGTATTTGCCCAATGTCTCACCTATTACGACGTCCAACGCTTCCAACCACTTCAACCCATAACCCCATCACCACAATACATCCAACTTCATCAAAACATAGTACTTCCACAACTACATACAACATTTCCGAAGGGGACTGCCATCTTTCACCAACATTACACCACACATCAAACATTCTCACAAACTTCAATACTTACAAAAACTCTGGTCAGAGAATGCCCTACCAACTCTCCAAACTTAACCCCAATACACAGTCTATCCTCAGTCTCCAAGCAACGACTCCCCACTATGGGCTCTACAACGATATAACAAAAACAACAACAGCACTCATTTCACTGTTCTACATACACCCTACAATCAGTAGCGACTCCTCTAAATTCCTTGACTCTATGCCAACTCACGAGAAAACCCTTACAAACAACCCACAACGCCATATCCCATACTAATATATCACCATTTATCAACATCTACTAAACTTTCACCTATATCTACATCCTATCCTCTGTCTGTATACATGCTTCTATTCATTTGTACAAGGATCTACATAACACTCATTCGAAATGTCTTATACTACACTTTTAGTCACACTTCAGCAAATAAACTTCAATCACTCATTTACCACTATCCTCCGCAATCTTCAACATTCTCCGTATTCACCTCATCTCTGTCTACATACCCTACCTTTTCTCCACTCCATCCACAACGCGCGCTATTCACCAAGTAAACAACACTAATCACCAAACACTTCAATCAAAACAAATTCCATCTCCCTACAATAACAGCCAAACATTTCTCTTTCTCAATACGTCTCATCATTATAACATTTCATTAAACTTACCACACTATCATTCATGTCGTTTGCCAGACTAAACCCTCACTCAAACAAAATCAAACTTTTCAACACTTACACCTTTCAAATCTCAGTAGCCGCCCAACATAGACACCTATTCCTTACGCCAGCACCAGAATGACCCCTCCGACTTTTGTTTTTACACATCTTCGAATTTCACACAATCTTCCAATCTTAAGTCCTATTACAAACATTCAATTACACAAACGAATACTCGGTCAACTCCCTGACAAACAAAGTTCCTAATCAAATGCATAATTACCTTCCTTACCTCATTTGCGCCCCTACACTCCTATCCAATTTTTACAACCACCTCCTCCTACCAACTCAAACTCTCCACATCTCAATCACACGACTCCTTATTCCACCCCCTTATACTATATTCCCTCAGATAAACTAACCATTACCTTCCAATCACTTTCCTCTTTAAGACTAACTGACACACATCACAATACAATACACCAATAACAGCCAAGATATATTACTAACTCCATACTGGACAAGAACACCTCCATATCCAGCCACTTATCCTCCCAAACCTTCAACGACGCCAACAGTTCACCACCTTCACTACAAACCACATCATTAATGCAACAGTCAGTCATCTCAATAATCCTCTACCACGCCCTACTAATAGTACTACCCTCCATTGACACAAACAATTTTCGTACCACCAACCATTTTACACACTGACTACACAACCCTTAACTTCAAATCATCGCCACTCCCACGAAACGTATACTAACCAACAACATAAACACAACCAAAAACCGCTCAAACCACTATAATCATATGTCCACCTTGCAAGTGATACCAATTCTGACTCTCCTCCTCTAGTACTTCTACACTAACATATAAAGCTCTATTCTCAACTACTCAACCACAAAGGTCAAATAACACTTTAAAATTCTTTTCTACATTTTATTCACTCTTACACATTTTATATACATCGTCCATATTATTACAACTTTTTATTGCGATTTTCCATTCGCTCAACTAGTCACCCTCAACGCCACCAGTTACCCACAACTAACTACACTTTTCAATAGCACACTAACACACCAAAACCATACCTTTTTCGATTATTCATTACCAACTTCACTCAATAACAAATATACCATCAACCACATCACTCATCTAAACCACTGTACCCATATACTCTCTCTATTTACCAACCTTTCATCCTCACATTCTCAAACAAACAATAAGATTCAAATCACCCCCCTCCCCTTTCTTTCCCCAGCAAAACTACCAACAAACAAAACAACAAACATTCCACTACACCACTCCTCTACCAGTCACCCCTACCATCTATTCAATATAGCCAATCAGTCTCAATCACACGTAAGGCTTCCTAATAACAACACTCATCTATCAGTCACCCTTTCCATCTCTTCAGTATTGACAATCAGTCTCAGTGACAAGTAAGGCTTCCTAATAAATCAAATGTCAACTACAGCCACAATTGTGCCTCAAAACAATTAACACATACACATACCAACCACAACCTCAATCACGAACACACAAGCCTCAAACCTACCACCTGGGTCATTGGAGGGACCTAACTAGTCAGCCCTAACTTATCCCATCCCTGCCTGCCTATGGTTTAGCCGACCTAGGCCGGAACACGTCCAATGGGAATTAGCTCCGGTGACCAAACCTTCATACTATCAAAAACACTAATCCTCAAGCTCTCGGGGACCACTGGGAGGAACCTTTCACCTATACCCAAATCACTGTACGAACAGGAAGCTACGTTCCCATCCTACAGACCTGCCTCTCACCCTAGTCCCTACTTCCAGCCCGACCTGTGCCAGTGCTGGGTGACCCTACCAACGCCAATCGGTTATACAAGGCCCGACCTTTAAGCTAAGTGCCTGCCACCACCATACTGAGGGTGCTCCCGCACGCTCACGGGATCCCCCAGCGGCTCGGCAGTTGCCCCACTCCCATCCATCCTGAATACACGCTCTAGCCATGAAACAGGAGTTCAGGGAGATTTCCGGCCCAGACAGAAATACATCTGCCCGAACCATCCACCAGGGCAAGAGGGTGAAACGTCTTCAGTACAAGAGATCAAGCAGAACCCGAAGCCCAGAAAGCAATACTGACTCTCGCCCCCTCCCGTCAGCTACAGGGCGTTAGCCTCCACTGCATGCCGTGGGGGAAAAGTACGAGTTCAGACATTGCCAACCTTCGTCGGGTTAAGAGGGTAGAAAGATGACGAGAGGGAAAAAGAAGGCTTCATGGAAAACAAGATAGCACCACTCCTGCTACGTCTCATCTCTCCTCTCGTCTTCATCGCCAACAATGACTCCAATCGCTCCATCATCAATGTCGCCACAATTTTTACATACAATTCTTTACTTCATTCCCATATTACACACAATATACACTTATACATTCTCAGTAAAACCATATTCTCATGACTGCAACAAAACACTACACTAATTTCCATCATATCTCTAATTACAACAAACATCATAAACGCCAATAGTCAATATATATCCACCATTTACAACAAACCTTTCTTATGACCCCCTTCCTTACTCTTCCCTATTTATCAACCTCAACCCCTCTAACATTCCACAACCTATCTCTCAATACATTAAACGTAACATTCATGTACTTAAAAATCCTACCTAACCACCAATCACTTCAAACAGCCAGAATTACTGCACCGCCTCTCCCCACAACCACCTCAAGCACTCATCTTTATTTTCTATGCTCCCTACAAATACCAGCAACATAACGACACCCTGTCCCGCAAAATCCTTATTTAGTCAGTCCTACTCTTTTCAAAATTACTCACTCGTATTTCATTAGCAGTTGTCACTTCATTATTCTCTTTTTAATTTCAACACCAATACAACACTAAGCAAACTTCATTTACTTTCTTTCTACCCTTCCCCATACGATCCTATCATGACAAACACACTATTAACTAAAACAACTCTAACAAATTACCCTCTCACATTACACTGCTACAAAAACAACCACTTTTACATAATTACATATCTGAAAATACCCACAGCCATTATATTACCACCTCCTAACTCTTCAATTCCTACCAACAACTATAAAGTCTCCACACTCTTTCCCATGTCATTATATTGTACGCTCAAATACGTATTAATTGACCACAATCCGAAACAATTATGATTGCCATCATCTTTTCCCCTAACTACCCAAATCGCCACCACGACACTCTGCCAACGTCGACCCCAATTCAAACCATTACTCAAACTTACATTTCTATAGTCACTCTAAATGACCACACCCATAACTTACCTTATACACTTCATATCAAAACACACATTTCTTCCCTACAAAACATAACACGTTCATACACTTCATTAAACTACTTAAGACACTCCTACAACTTATCACCGGAAAAACAGTGAATATGGTCGAGAATCATTCGGGGTATATAACAACCAAAATAACCACTCTTGCCCTATTCACTCTACGACACCTTAAGCAAAAACATCTAGCAAACAAATGCGATCTGTACTTTACTTGGATTCATCTCGAGAAGGTTTTCGACATATTCCATAGGAACGTGATGACATGGACAACACCAAACCATCTAATCAAGTCAAGTCTCCTTGGGATGCTTAGGTCGATTTACATGGGTCTTCACACACAGCCAACAGTGAGTCAAATTCTAAAAGATCATTTTACATTAAAGCACGTCTTCATCAAAGCTCACTCTAGACCTCTATTGCTTTCTCAAACTGCCAAAAACACCCTTCACATGACTCAGAATATACTCCCATGGCAGAGGTTTCATGCTGATAATTTACTCTCCACTGACAAATATCAAACACACCCACAGGAAAAATTACACAATCAAAATAGGACACAGACCACAAGGCCTTCAGAGATAATACGGATCACACAAATCAGATACTATCTACTATTGCTGGCATTACTACCAAACAAGAAGTCAACTGGCCATGCCCAATATTTCCATCCCATTCGATGTCTCTCATAAGTCGGTGCATTAAACATCTTATCGTATTTCAGCTTATCTGCGAAAGATTGCTCATTTCACGTGCGCGCTGTGTTGGTAACACCAGGTGAACAGTGCCAAGCATCATACAATTTTAATACTACAGAAACCCTTCACTCTATGAACAAATTTTCTTTGCAATACATGTTTACGGCCGAAGGTGGACCTACTGCTACCTATATGTCTACAATGAACATTAATTGCAACAACGTTTCCACGTCTAGTACCTCTCCCAACACAATGACCTTTTCCCCTCTACTCAACAATTTCTTTAAATTACATGTATCATCAGTGTAATGCTGTATACCAATGAGGCCTAGCCACCTATGAAACAGGATATTCATACACTCGGAACATAAGGAACACCATTTTCTTACACTCAAACATTACAAAATGACAATGATTCCGTGCATGTTCAGTACATCTCTCATTGCGAACCCACCACAGGACAGCATTTATCACAACAGTTTCAATCAATGGTACTTCAATATATTCATACTGCAATCCACACTGCCCCATTGGAATGTTTTCCCCATATGCAGAAAATGGCCAATGACAACAATGCACAAACAAAAACATCTGCATATTCAGGAGTTCGTCACTAAGGTTCCAAGAAGCACACTGAAAAACACCTACAACGAGGTCATACAGTGAAACGTCTGGGATACAGGGACTTAACAGCGAGGTTCCAACACATCAAGCACCATGTACAGCCACCATTATATGACCAAGGGCAATACAATAAAGCACGTTCGCAAATTTTACACACGATATAACACATCAAACAACTCTACTAAAAATACCTTCAAACAGACCCACGACATTTCTCTGGTATTACAAACTCAATACACACTCCTTTCATCTCATTATTCTAATCGGATATGTGGTCCTTTCCTACAGCCACTCATTTCAGGCCATACTCACCAACTTCTCTTTTATCCTGTAACCCACCAAACTATTTTCTTTGATACAATCTTACCATATAACCTAACAATGAGACACCTACAGCCTTCTATGCTGCTAGTCTTGACTGCCTCAGTCCAAATATCATATCACTCCATGAACCAAACCTACACATAGTCCATTAGTCTCCTACATACCATGTACCTCCACACCACCACTATCCCACTAACACCCACCATCCACATTGACTACATGCCAAGGCTCTCTCATGCTACTCGTGTATTAGTAACAGTGCGGGTACTTTTTTTATGTCGCCACATTTTGTCCCATGTCACATCAATCTTATTTATGAAATTCACATCCTTAATCATTCCCTTCCACTGCCAGGATTCAAACCTGCCACCAACAGGACTGCAGCCCACCCCACTCCCCATTTTCACGCTGCCTGCAATTCATGGATCCACTTACCCACACACACTACGATATCTCTACTATTCATTTTCATTCATCACCTACAACAGTATATTGACGCATTTAAACACAACTATCCCAAACTGACAGAGGTTGCGACCCTTGGCCCTCCTAAGTTTTCACATTTCTAAGCAAAATCTATTCCCCCTTGCCAAACTGAGTACGACCCAAAATATTTAACGAACAATAAATAGTGCGCCATCTTATACCTTCACTATCTCACCCTAAAACTAACATTGACTACCGTACGCAACAATGCTACAGTCTTCTCCATTTCATCTTCATTCAAATCATAACTACCACTCATAATACTATATGTTATTATTATTTTGTATTTCTTATGGTACAAAAAACAAACAAAACTCAACAACATTATTCACAAGGATATAATTGTATGGCCACTTTCTGTTACTGCTGATGACTTTATGAAACTGTCCACGACCCTAACATATCATACCGATGGGGAGAAAAACACACACACAACCATTCGTCCTCTTGAGACCACATGCTGCCGCTTGTAAACAAACCATCGAGAGAACATTTGCCCCTTAGTCCGGATACGTTCGCCAACGTTCCACAGTCTATTCTTATACATTCACAATAGCGACAAGAAACTACGTAATACTCGATCACAACGTGCTCCTTCCTTCATTTACGTTACGGCTTATTTTCTTCTTTACTGGATTTTCAAGTGCATGTCTTTCTCCATCACCAAAAGGCCACTTGCATGCAACATTTCTTCACCAAAGGGGAAACAAAATCGCATCTGCAACCTGTCCCTTGCCAAACAAAAGCCATGCTTAATAGTCACATCTTCATCACTCCCCAAAGCCTCACTCTTCACGCTACACCATCTTTGCTGGAGGACTAGGTGCTTGTTCATAGGCACCCACTTCTCTGGGTACGCTCGCAACGGCTTCCAAACCTCCACACCCTTCCAAGGGGGTACTGAATCTTCTGGGGAAGACACTGGATCCTGTTGGAAGTACAAAGCACTTTAGCCGGATAGAAAGCATGTGCTGTTGTATTACAGCGTAATATTATTATTACCTTCTCCAACATAGTCTTTATTTCCTTCCTCATTTTCCATTCATCACTAGAAAAGCAACAACTATCTATTGCCACATACGATACTCCCGTAACGGGTGCTAGTTCGTCTTCAACTTACTCATTTCTCACGGAGAGCACTTATGCTCCACCAACCCACTTCCTTACACATAGAGAACATGTATGACTTAATTATACAGTTACCACCCCACACGGTAAATGGTTTCCCGGCTAACAGGAAACCACTTGCCTTATCACAATGTTAACCCAACTCAAAAAAGAACAAACAAATGGGGGGAAAAAGATAAGACACACCAACAGACAAAGCCACACACAAACAAACACTCAAAGCTGAAGGAACAACGAGGCACCACTACATCAAATGATTCAATGGACAAATAACATTCTATATTGCTTCAACAGCATTTCATAACTACACCACCTTCACCTTAACTGCACTCACGTTTTTCTCCTTTCACGACTTAATTCCCACATCTACGTTAAAAAAGGACGTAATGCTGTAGGTGTAGTCTCCAGCAAAAGAACAGCGACCGGCTCACCGAGCAGGTTGGTCAATGTGGCACCACCGCACCCACACTTTCACCCCCCCCCCTCTCCCCCTCTCATTTCATTCCTCTACCCTCCCTACATCCGAAGGCAAGAGAGTCAGGCCTACTCGCATTGTCTCAACCACTCTTCCATTCCTCCTGCGAAATTATGGTTTTGTTTTGATAACGATTAAAGACACTACCCTGTCTTTTACTCCTTAGCAGAGTTATTTTTATACATCTCGATCTGAACGCACGGTGGTATCAAATAGTAATAGATTCGTATGCTACATACGTCTCTAATCATACAATATATCATTTGGACGGTTGTATCAAGTTAGTGTAAATTAAACAGTCTGTAGTGGTCGCTCGCGTGTAGGGGGTAGCTGGCCCGGGGTTGACGGCTCGCCCAGGGTTCATAGTGTGTGTGTGTCTGTGTGTGTGTGTGTTCCACCAATGATCATAAACACGTATTTATTATCACCATGAAGTGTTCATTACAATATTGTCCACTGCGCCATATATTAGTTATATTTTTTATTTATTGATATGGCAACTAAGCATTTCATAATCGGGCCACAGTAAGACCTGATTTTCTCAATGTTATTCAGTCAGATATGCAGTCCAATAGGGGATTAAAAGACAGTAGAGGTTGAACGTATCCTTTTACTCTGCAGGGTAAGTCAGGGTAAAACACCAATGTCTAGTAAACATTCAATACTGTCACTATACCACATGTTACTGGATTATAATACAGTATCGTTTCAACATCATCTTTGACTCTGCAGGGTAAGTCAGCCTAAAACACCAGATGTCTACTACACATTCAGCATTGTCACTATACCACATGGTATTGTAGGGCAACTGGAAAAGGCCGATACCAAAGGTGGTGGGTGGTCCTACTCGGTGATGGCAGGGTTACCTTATCACTCCCCCAGTTACCCACAACATTCCATTATCATATAAATGCAATGTCTGACCCCATTGTTTCATATCGTTTTAAAATGTGCTCTTAAATACAGGCAGTTATTCTTCCTTATTAAATACTTCAATAACAAAAACCTTGTCCATTTTAATATCCTTCCCTCTCTCTGCCAATTGACGTGTCGGCTGACGATAATTAATGGGAAAAACCATGGCCACACACACATAGAGGAAAGTAGTAACAGACATGGGACACAAGTTGAAGAGCAAATATTCGTGATGTTAACCTGACCGCTACTTTTATTATGTTGCTACAAGTAACACTGACCAGTGTGAAGTGTAACTCATCATACCCTTGTTGAAAACGTTCTCGTTGAAAACGAAATCAATTATTTTCTTTCCTTTTCTTCATGGCACGATGATGGTGATTAGCGTAAGCTGCAATTGAGACAAGTTTGTCTGGTTACTATGCAGATCATCCATTCGGCCAATTTGGTTCTTGGTTACCTTTTCCGAAATACGTTATGTTATAAACATCTGTCTAATTATCTATTTATTGCCAGACGCCTCAATCCCGTAAGGGGTGGCCACAAACAAATCTCCATGTCGCTCTTTCCCCTGCCATTTCACTGCCCTCCTCCCAGCTCACCTCCCCACCCCCTCTCATATAACTCTCCACTCCATCCCTCCATGTGAATCTCAAATTACACCCTATTGCAGTTATAACTTTATAAGGCATGGTTATACTCCTGATACTGTTATCAGCTGGTGGTGGGTCTCTTGCTGGACTGAGTGGCGGAAGTGGCTGAGGCAAGGGGTGGAGGGGGTTGGTTGCACGGTGTGCGCGGGGTCAGCACACCAAGCGGCTCACTCTACCGTTGACAGTATTATAAATATCAATGTCAGTTTCATACACAGGACAGCCAGCAGTAGAGTGAGCCGCGTGGTGTCCTGACCCCGCGCACACCATGCAACCAACCCCCTCCACCCCTTGCCTCAGCCACTTACCGCCACTCACTCCAGCAAGAGACCCGCCACCACCTGATAACAGTATCACGAGTATAACCATGCCTTATAAAGTTATAACTGCAATAGGGTGTAATTTGAGATTCACATGTTCACATGGAGGGATAGAGTGGAGAGTTATATGAGAGACGGGGGGAGGTGAGCTGGGAGGAGGGCAGTGAAATGGCAGGGGAAAGAACGACATGGTGATTTGTTGGTGGCCACCCCTTACGGGATTGAGGCGTCTGCCAATAGATAGATAAACAGACATATTTATAACGTGACATTTCGAAGAAGGTAACCAAGAACCAAATTGGCCGACTGGATGATCTGCATAGTAACCAGACAAACTTGTCTCGATTGCAGCCTACGCTAATCACCATCATCGTGCCATAAAACAAAACAAAAAATATTCAGTTTATTCCTTTTCAACGAGAACGTTTTCAACAAACGTTTGACGAGTTACACTTCACACTGGTCAGTGTTACTTGTAGCAACATAATAAAACTAGCGGTCAGGTTAACATCACGAATATTTGCTCTTCAACTTGTGTCCCATGTCTGTTACTACTTTCCTCTATCTCTCTGTGGCCATGGTTTTTCCCATTAATTATCGTCAGCCGACACGTCAATTGCCACAGCGAGGCAAGGATGTTAGAATGGACAAACGGTTTGGGTTATGCAAGTACTTAAATAAGGAACACTAACTGCCTGTATTTAAGAACACATTTTTTAACGATATTAAACAATGCAGTCAGACACTGAATTTATATGATAATGGAATGTTGTCGGTAACTGGGGGAGTGATAAGATAACCCTGTCAACACCGAGTAGGACCACCCACCACCTTTGCTATCGCCCTTTTCCAGTTGCCCTACAACACCATGTGGTATAGTGACAATGCTGAATGTGTACTAGACATCTGGTGTTTTAGCCTGACTTACCCTGCAGAGTTAAAGGCTACGTTCAACCTCTACTGTATTATAATCCGCTATCATGTGGTATAGTGACAATATTGATTCCTTTACTAGACATCTGGTGTTTTTGCCTGACATACCGTGCACAGTCAAAGGCTACGTTCAGCCTCTATTCTATTTTAATCCCCTATTGTACTGCATATCTGACTGAATAACATTTAGAAAATAAGGTCTTACTGTGGACCGATTATTTAACGCTTTGTTGCCATATCATTACATTATAAATATCACTAATATATGGCGCAGTGAACAATATCGTAATGAACACTTCATGGTTATAATAAATACGTGTTTATGATCATTGGTGGAACACACACACACACACACACACTATCAACCCCGGCCCAGCCGTCAACCCCGGGCCCATCTCCCTCTCCCCATGCCCCCACCACAACGTGTGACGGCCAGCTACCCCCCACACACCACCGACCACTACAGACTGTTTAATTCGCACTAACTGGATACAACCGTCAAAGTGATAAATTGTATGATTACAGACCTATGAACTATACGAATATATTCCTATTTTATACCACCCTCCGTTCACATCGTCGTGTATAAATAACTATGCTAGGAGTCAAACACGCTGTAATGTGTTTTGATTCGTTATCATAACACCATTATTTCCCAGGACGAATGGAAGAGTGGTTGAGACAATGCGAGTAAGCCTGACTCTTGCCCTTGGATGTGAGGAGAGTGGAGGGTAGAGCAATGAATGAGAGCGAGGGAGAGGGGGTCAAAGTGGGGGTGCGGTGGTGCCACATTTACCAACCTGCTCGTTCAGCCGGTCGTTCTTTTTGGGCTGGAGACTGTACATATTTTAAAACACTTCATCAACACCATATTCTAACATTTCTTTTTTATTATTATTATTTTATTTGATGTCTCCGACTCTGGCCAAAAGCTTCAGCCACAACTCCAAATTCCCCGTAGTCCTCCTACAAATCAACATGTCACCATTTGCGTCATAAAACCCAACGTCCAGATTGAATACATGCTTGGCCCGTCTCATACATAACTGGTGTACTTGTATTAGCCTTCTCTTTTTTCCCCCCCCTCTTTTTTACATGTCACCGCCTCACCTCCTACATCAGAAAAATCTAATTTGACAAAAATTTTAATCCTTTCACTGTTCCCAACCCCACTCAGAATTCGAACCTCCGTCCCTTTCGACTTTCTTTAACTCAGCAATAAACAAAGACATGTCTATTTCAGCCCGTTAAACATACAACTGTATAGTATGATACACTAATATTACGTTCTTATTCAAAATCAGTCACAATTCAATTAACAAACATTTAGGGCCAAAGTGAACCCATTTTTATCCAATCCATAAAAGCATTCAAAACATCTGAACTTTACCATATGAAGTGGTCGTCGTCCTCGTAGTGGTGTAAGAGTCAAGGCGAGGCAAGGTTATGCCACTTCGCTGGGTATGCACGTAATGCCTATAGCATCACCATCATCATGACCTTTCCCACTCTACGCCGGGTTGAGACTACCAGCGTCCGACAGCCAAAATTCGCATCATCTCTAACCAGTGAAAAAAGGTTGGGGATCCTGTTCGTGTTGTCTTGGATCCTCTTTCTGTCATATTGTATCCTCTTCCTGTCGTCCACTAGCCTCTTCCTTTCATTTTCCATCCTGTAGGAAAAGGAAAAGATTTTTACAACACATACAAACCACTTTCCTTGTACTATACTGTATATTGTAACTTACTTAGTCATAACATCCTTAAATTGGATAACTCCTCCACTGTTACCCAGCTTTATGAAATTTCGCACAACCACATTTTTGGGGGGGAAGAAAGCACCAAAGCCATCATATTATATCACTATTTCTCCTATTCCATCTAACAGCATACATTTCTCACCTAAAAATTATGGACATATACGAAAGGGGCCTGCGAGTTCAACTGGGAGAACGCCAGTGAAACGGCAGACGACAGGGGCAGGTTTCTGAAAGGTCAACAAAACCTCGCAAATCCACCATCTTTGCCCGTCACACAACATTTCATTCAAGTGCATATTGGCAACCCCTATAAAACGCACGCAAACCCTATGCTCCGTTGTCAATTCTCCTCTTACAGTTGCGCCATGTGTAAGGCAACCCTAAGTACAACATGAGCCTTACAACTCTCCTATTTTTCAATGTTTTAACTCAAACATCCTCCAAATCCTTTCAATTACATCACGCATCAATTAATTAAATGGATACAACTATGGCGATTCGACAACAACAACAACAACAAAAAAAGGGGGGCAGCGGACTGTCATACACGATGCCAGTACACTATATCAGACCAAGTACTACCTAAAAAATATATGTGGTAAAGCTACCATTGTCGCCCAACGTAGCCTTCCTGCAAACACGTTACAGCCCACTCATATAATATTTAAAAACATTCTATTAAACAAGCCAATGTAAATAAGAAACTCATCCAAAATCTCGTGATACCCTTACATGACACTATGTCGAAAAAAGTGGGAATCACCACACTTAATTCTTCCACTGACAAGTTCACTCTTCTTCTATACCTGCATAATATTTTCCTCCTCCACCACTACTTCAATACCGTCGTGAAAATCATCTACTCTTGGATGGGAATCATTGTCTGCTACCACTATGACGTCATACTCTGGTGTACTGTCAGTGGTTACTCGGGTTTCAATGGAGAAACAATCTCCTTCATTGGCCAACACCTGCGCTGGGGCACACTCCAATAACGTCTTAAGACTCATACAACTCTCCAGAATACCATTTTTAAAAACCTCACATCGCAATACTTCCCGCAGATTTTCTCGTTACCCAGACACCTCTTAAAATCCGCACCCACGTCAACATGGAGCCAATTTCTTAGTCTCCACCCATTTGGGAATACAACCACCTGACAATATTTACATCTATATATCAATCCAGTACTGACTAAATTCCATCCAAAAACTCAATAATAGTCCAACACCCTCACATTCCAATACTTTCATCTTTAACTACAGACTTCAATCAATTAACATACTACAATACTAACTGTTCAACAAACAACAGCTATGAAAAACAGAGTCATAGTATTGTCTGTCTGCCACGTACCTACATGTCAAACTTAAGGACGTAATTATATAAATAATCACATTTTTCTTAAGAAACAATTATCGAACAAGGTTTATTTTGTTGGAATTTCCCATGACAGACACAGAGAAACAATAAATCATACCCCTAATACATTCATGTGCTATATATTGACAACCATCATCCATTCACTTGATGTAATGCTGCCTACCTCTTCCTTAAGTCACCCTACACTGACTGACAACCCTCTTATTTTCATGTAACCATATAACCACATAAATGGGTAAGTACAGCCTCCTATAGTGCCCCTGTTAACTGTGTCGAGATGCAAATACACTGTCCACCCAGCAACCAAACTTTCACGCACCTACACATTCCTCTACACTATCCACAACAAATGAATACTGGTTTACTGTATGTGATAGCCCTCCAGGGGCCACTGCTTCCTTGTGGTTTATGGGTCTGCTAACCCAAACTGACAGGAGCTATTTTAATATTACTACCACTAACTTAATGCTTTGTAAATGGTCACAATTTAATACTTCTCTATATGCACACTCACAATAGTTCCCCATCTACGGTGGTGGAGTAGGTGACCCATGCTACACAAGCAGGTATGCAGGGAACAGCCGTCACATCCTCTACTGCGACTGCAAATGGTGCTGCATCCTTTCAAGTCGGTACTGCATCCTCCAGGGAATGGACACGAGTTTAACAAGATTTACACGGTATCACTATTCATGCTTGATTAGCCATGTCGAGAGGACAGAGGATGATAATTCGTTGCTGAAAGCGACAAGCAGAACAAAAATTCACCAAACAAGGCCACCAAGTGTGACCTCACGGATAAGGGAGTCAATAGAGATGCTGCCACTGACTGAGCAGCAAGGAAAGCTACCAACAGGTGACACAAGCAACCATCTTTAAGCCTTTATGAAGGAAATGAAACAACACAAAACACCAATGGCAGACAAAGCTCTACCTCTCCACTGCACTGATTACATAGTATTACTCTAATACTGATTTCTTTATAAGAATCAGCAGTAACTCACCAAAGACATTACAGGAAAAATAAATTCTAACATTCGTAAACTTAACCAATACAAATTTTTTCAAACATGTCCACTTAATACTTTACAATCTGTAGTCGTGATGGTGGTGGTGGTGTAGGGGGCAGAGAGTACAAAAGCAGCCACTGGTACTTCCCTGGCCATATAATGAGTGTTCCATCCTGTAGAGAAATACAACAAATTTTGCAAGTTATACATTTTCTTTTAATAAAATCTGGTCATTTTCACTAGTCCCCGATTTTTTTTTTTTTTTCTAATCGTTCTCAAGTGGATCTTTACACTATTTCATTCTATATCCTTACCGCAACACTTCTTTATTTGTATCACATTCTCGTCTTCATAATCACTAACAAACACAATTATTATAGGAAAAAACAAAAATTACAACCATCAACCTACTTCACCTTATGTAGTGTCAGCGGAACATCCTTTCACAGAGCCAGGCAACATTAACTTGTCAAATGTCAGCAACAAGGTCAGACTTCCAATCAGAACACCACTCAGTTTCAACTCTCCACACCAGAAGGCCACGTTCCTCCAACAGCCATGCCTCCATGTATCAGAGCAGGTCTCGGGGAAAAATGACACATTTACATTCGTTAAAGGTGGCATCAGGAACACATGAAACATGAGCACCACAAACACAGGTCTATCTATCTATCTATCTATCTATTGCCAGACACCATAATCCCGTAAGGGGTGGCCATTTGACTGAGTTATTTTTTTTTTTACGGGGAGGGGCACTAACCCTCCACCAACCCACTTGTTGACACGTAGGGAGCACGTATGGTTGGGTTATATGGTTACCACCCAGCGTTGTAAATGGTTTCTTGGATTACAGGAAACCATTTGGCTTGTCACTCAATGTAATGCCACCTGTAAAGGAAAGAAAAGCAGTAAGAAGTGACAGGAAATATAGGAGGAATAGGAAGAAAGGAGGGCAGGCACAGAAAAAGAATGATAAAGGCTAAGGAAGAAGTAGGCAGCACTACATCAAGTGAGTGGATGATGGTCGCCACCACCTACAGGTCACAGACAGTAAACAGCTCTCTTCTGGGAACGACATGACAACAAGGATCCTTCACTCCCCTGAAAATACATTGGAGGTTCTCTGCCACAAATACAAACAACAACACAGTCCACTAGATGTTGGACCAGCCCTAACGACAGATGGCAGTGTTTGGACACTTGTTGTACTGTTGTTTGCTAATGATATTGTCTCCTCAAGTGAAGACGACAGGGAGCTCCAAGGTTTGATGAATGAGTTTGGAACGGTGTGTAAGAAATTACATTTCAAAGCAAATATAGAAAAGAGTAAACTTATCCTCGTCGAGAGAAATGAAGACACTGAATGTACAGTAACGCTGGATGAGTAAGAAGTGGAAAATAAGAATGCATTTAACCACTTACGTAGAGTGATGAGCAAGGATCGAAGTTTGCCGGATCAAGTGCTTGAAAGAGTTCCGTACAACAACGAAGGAAGGTTGCTGCTTCATTTAAAGCAGTTATAACAAATCGCAAAATATGCATACAAGGAAACAACAACAAAAACAGTATTGTCATACCAACTCTAATGTATCAAAGTGAGGCTTGGACCTTGTTGAAAGGACACATGTCAAGAGTGAGAGCAATGAAAATGACTTATTTGAGAGGAGCATGTCGAATTACATGGAAACACAGACTGACAAATGAACAAGTGAAGGAGCGTTCCGCTGTAGACGTCGACTGGATACACAGTGTTATGAGAAATACATCGAGATGGTTTTGCCCCGTGGAAAACATCAATAGCGAGAGAGTAACAAGGAGAGTGTATATAAGCGACATGGACGGTGAAAGAGACGAAGGAGAAAACCGAGTATGAGATGCAGGGATGGAGTGAAGCGGTATTATATGAAAAAGGGGGATACGAGCTGGTGGAGGCCAGTACAACGACAGGGAACAGGGCAACATGGAGGAAATCAATTTGTGACCATCCCTTACAAAATTTACATATACTACTGACCTACAGTACCCCAAAAGAACTTCAGCATGACATATTTTGCTTATGCTCCTGGCATCATTTTGCCTTGCCTTCAACCCCAGACCTGCACCATTCCTACACGAATGCTTCCCTCTCCCAGTTTTAAGCCTCCAGAGTACCAATTATGGAGGAAGCATGAAATTATTCTCCAGGGACAGATGTGGCATCATCAACAGTAGTTTTTATTTGGGGGAACCCAGGAAAGGCAAACAATAATTCACTCTCCCACCCCTCAACCCACAATCGAGCCCAACAAGGGAATGTCATATGCTAGGGATCACACCACCAATGACCCCAGGGGTTCTGACGGAGTATACGCAAGTAACCACCACGGAACCAAGGCAAGGACAACTCCAGAACAATAGGAGCCACTAGACCCCATGGTGGCCACTTGACCCTAGCAAACAAATGACCAGCTGATTGACCTCCTCGGGCCCAACAAGGCCGCCCGTCTACCCACATCGGGGGACCAAGGAGGAGAGTTGCTAGCCACAAAGCGCATCGTGCAGAATACATCCACACCCCCCCAGACTCCCGTATCCAGCATTATGGGAAGCCATGCATGGCAAACACGTGGGGACACTAAAATCCTGCCCAAGATGGAAGATAGCCAGTGATGCGCAACATCACCAAAAGGCCTCCTCTACCAGTGATACAGGGAGGGGAGGGGCTTGGTCCACGAAACCGACAGATACCAGCCACACTTCAAGCCCCACTGGGGACAGTTGCCATCAGGTGACAAACGCTTTTGCAAGCAAGCATGTTAGAGCCTTTGTAGATGAAATTAAATTCAAGAAAACAAAACATCCCTAGGATGTAAGACAGGACTTTCCACAGTGCTTCATAATTACTATTACTCTGTTATATTCTTAATAATAATAAGTATTATATGTCAGTGCATTCAACTACTTGCCCAGTGTGATGACCAAGGACAGAACTTATAAGTAACAAATACTTGCAACGGTACAGCAGGGAAGCAAGGTTGTTCATTCATTGATGGCAGTAATTAGAAATAGGAAGGTGAGTATACAAGTCAACAATTCAATGCATAATATTGTGATCCCTACCCTGACGTATGCAAGCGGGGCATGGACCTTGCTAGAGGAAGATAAGTCAAGAGTGCGACCAGTGGAAATGACTTGCTTCAGAAGAGCATGTGGAGTCACATGGACGAATAGGTAGACAAATGAAGAAGTGAAACAACGTTGTGGCCTTGATGTGGATGTGCTTGAAAACATTACGAGAAATACACCGACGTGGTTTGGACATGTGGAGAAAATGGAGAATGAAAGACTAACTAAGAGGATGTATGCAGGTAGAATAAAGGGAGGGAGAATGAGGAAAAAGCAGAGAGTGAGGTGGAAGGATGGAGTTGAGAGGTATATGAGGGAGGGGGGAGTGAGCTGGGGGGAGGGTATGCAAATGGTGGCTGACACAGCGACTTGGAGGGTTTTGTCCACGGCCACCCTTTGCGGGAATAGGCTGTCAAGCTATACATATATAGATAGATAGATTACATTCAAAACAGCAATTATAGGACAGGTTAGCATAAGGGGAACAAAAAATTCATTAAAACACACTAACATCAGAACTTCATACTTCACTCTACGAGTCTCAAATACAGCATTGCTGGTGATGGTGTTAGGGACAGAGTGTACACAAGCAGATATTGGCACTTCTCTGGGTATGCAGGGAGAAGCTATCCAATCCCCTGCTGCCACTGAATGGGAGTCTTGGATCCTCTTACCATGGTCTTTGATCCTGTAGGCAAATACAATGGAGTTTAGTAATATAAATCAATCTGTCAATCAGTCACTCAGTCACCATCAATCCTACTCAAATCATCATCGTCAAACCCTCATCGGTCATCATCATCATCAATATCCACTCCTCCCTCCCCACACCACAGAAAAGGTGAGGTAGGGTCCAGTGAGAAACAAAATAATTTGACAATAACACTAACACACACACTTGCAGTGGAGCCTGGGGGTATTGGGACAACAATAACAATATTTTAATCTACACCCACTATATATAATCAGTTCATCACCATCAAAGTGAAATTGGTCACTACAGTACTAACTCATGTCTATCTAATTAAACTTGCCTTTAGTTTTGAGGCTAAAATGTCTCTCTTTGGGTAATATTCATCTTTACTTACTTCTGAAACATCTACATACCTACAAACAACCAGGCACCGGAATCCCAAAATATCTGGCAGTAAACTTAATTGCCTCTTGTAACCCTGTCCGTATGTACAGAAATTACTGTACAGCTCGACCTTCCTGAAGCACTTGCTTGTTCATCTGATACATCTCCTTGGTCACACATACCAGGATCAGACAAAAGGAAAAGTGACATGTGTAACAAGCAATTACCATCAAGGGCACACATACCATAGTATCTACATAATTTTAAAATGTATCAGGTACTAACATTTACTTTGACAACCCAGGATTCAACCGTTAATAGGGACTAAAACAAAAAAACATACCCACCTTCCCATCCATCGTAATTTTCTCCACACAAACAAGGGGCCTTGTCCTCTTTGGCCACCCTACTCTGTACATCCAAGGGGACCAAGGATTCTGAACAACTATAAGTGCAAAATGATCTCCGTTTCACTTTCTACAATCATTTCATAATCCATCACACTTGAGAATAATGAATATGGAAATGCTGCATGCGAGACAGAAGGCTAGAGCTTCAATTCTCTGAACTCTTTAGGTGAGTTCTGTGTAGCCTAAAATATTTCACAAAATAAACACTGTCTTGGTTTCGGAAGGTAGTGACCATATACGGTGACAGTTGGGTGAGAAGTGTGAACATCAGTGGTTGTGAGAGGCAGACCTCAAAAAACCTCGGACAAGGTCATACAGTGTGACATCAAGTGACCAAGTCAGATGCATGCAAGCACATTGGGGCCTTCAGAAATGAAAATCTCAAAAAATCAACAAACAAACCTTTCACACTTTGCCCTGTACCACACTTGTCATGTGCTGTGTGCTCCTAACCAGAAGGGAAAAAGCCATACAAAAATTTCTAATACAATACTTTTCATCTTAACATGACCTACAGTTTTTACCTCTTTACAGACTACTTCAGGCATGTCCAAGCTAAAGATAAATTAGATAATGCCATGATTCTACCCTTAACCAAGCACTTCTTCACTGCTAGCATTATTCAAACAGTTTTAGATCTATCCGAATTGAACAACTATTTTCTTTCCTCTCTTGGCAAAGTTACAATGCAGGAACCTATTGGACCTCCATCCACAAGGGCCTGTGTTGTCAAAAATATATTGCCATTTTTCACACAGTTCATTGGCCCCAAACACGCCAATGATATATCACAGACCAATGTCATCAGGTATCATATCATCAATATCTCAGTACAAATATAACACATGCCTCTTTGTAGGGGATGACCACCATCACCCACTTCCATGATGCAGTGCTGCCTATTTCCTCTTCCTCATTCCTTTAACAGCTCTCCTCTTGCTTCCTGCTTTTCTTCCTCTCACTCTCACTACATTTCCCTTTCTTTTCAGGTGCCTCTACACTAAATGACAAGCCTAATTGTTTCCAGTAACCCAAAAAAATATTTGCAAAGCTGGATAGTAACTGTATTACCAAAGTATTCGGAAGTATAGCCTGCTTTGGCTCCCTGTTACCTGGGTGGAGAGATTCAAATGCACCATCCACCCAGCAACCAAACCTTCACACTTTTCCTTGCACCACACTTGTCATGCGATGTGCTGTCAGCCACATGGAAAATCAACCATTTAAAAATTTTTTATACAATACTTCTTTCACCTTAGCTTGGCAAAGATTTGTACTTTCCTGAAACTTTCTCTCAGTAGCACAACCGCACAACACTATCACTCTACAGAATACCATTGTCATGACACGTCTCCAGGACTACCATTATGAGAACATCTGGTAACCACAGTGGACGTATTATGGAGGCAACAATTTCTGGCCAACTTTAAATGCCAGACCCTAATGGACATCCATCCACAAGGGCCTATGTTGTCAAAAAATCATTAAATTTTTCACACACACTTCATTGCCACCAAATGCACCAGTCAATGTGGTCTGCAACCATATACAAGGTACATCAATTTATCAAAGCAATATGTCATTAGGTATCATATCGCTATCAAAGTACAAGTAAAAATATAAATCGTACCTCTTTGCAGTAGTTAACCATCACTAGCTTCCTTGCAGTGTTGCCTACTTTCTTCCTTTACAACTTTCTATTCATGCACCGATGTCAATTTCTTCCTTCATTTTCCTCATTTCTTTTTCTGCTCTCCTCTTCTCATTCTCTGCTACATTTCTCTTTCTTTTTACGTGCCTCTTCACTAAGTGACAAACCTAATGGTTTCCTGTAACCCAGGCAAACATTTACAATGCTGGGTGGTACAGTTGACAGCGTGCATGATACGAGCCTGTTGATCTGGGAACATTGTATTCTACAGTTGACAGGTATGCTTTAAATGCCTAATGTTAAAGCAATCTTCTCCGTGACAACAATACATTCCTTAATGATATTATTAATTGGCACCAGGTGGCATGATAACATTATTGTGAAATGTATGAAATTGCTGTATGAAAATTCTCAGTTACCGACACACACGCACAGGATTATTTGGACTCGGCTGATGTTGCCGTTAAGTATTATACGACATTTTTTTACGTTTGCACCTAAAGGCGAGGTTGCAACAAAACATTAATTACAATGTCGGTTACACACTAAAACATATCAACTGACAGTGCATGTTTTGCGAGTGTACAGTAAGGTTTTCTTTGCAGGTTAAATCACTTCCCTTCCTGACCTCTCTCTCCACCCGTCTCTCCTCTCCCCAGCCATGCTCTGCCATCATCCACGTTTTATCACTAATGCTGAAAATCGTATGTCTGGAGCCAGTGTGTGGAAAGTAATCAATATAAAACTCTGAGATGAGCTTCTTTTTCTCCTCCATCGCTATGAAGTGTTATCCATGATGAATGTGAATGTTAGTAACATGAATAAATCGTCACTGTTGTCATTAGGAGATATTACTAGTCATCATTTATACAACACTTATATAGCCATCGTTAATACAGTGCTCCAAATTGTGTTTCGACTCCGTGTGGGTTCTACCCTCCCTGCGCCGCTGTGCCAGAAGAAAGGTGTCCCACAGGGAAGTATCTTAAGTGTTTCCTTCTTTGCGGTGGTCATCAATCCCCCACCCCTCCTACAACATTATGTTCCTCACTACACAGAGATCAGTGAGATACGTCTACTTAACCGTTAGCCGGCGGCGGCAGAAAAAAAAAAAAAAAAAAAAAAAAAAAAAAAAATACCGACCACAAAACTGGAACAAATATTGTTACACCGCATTGTGCAAGATTTTTACGTTATCTATATATAGACTCGACAGCATATAAGGCTTAAACATAATCTATATACAGTATATACTCAACTGCAATGTAAGGCTTTAACATAATCTATTTATAGACTCTACTGCAATGTCCAACAGTTGTTACATTTCATTAGAATACCAAAGATGCTTAAAATACTCAAACTTTAATTTGTTTAAAAAGCTATTTCTCATATTTCTAAAAGTAAGGAAAATGGAGTCACTCACACCCACAGGCAAACCTGTGTCCAGGACTTGTGACCTGGATGTGGTTTCCCTCCACCCTCCCTTATTAAACTGTTGCGAACCTAGCCTAATCAGTAATTTTTGCATATTATCATATTATTCTTTTCATCTATTACTTTAATGCTTTCACCCTTTTACTTTGGAAGATGTTCTGATATATGATACAGCTTAAAGCATGGAGTAATGCACAATGCAACTGCACATACATCACAGTTGTTGATGCTTCTCCTCACTTTCTTTTTTCAACCTTCTTTGTAGTTTACACCTTCACCCGACTCTGTCTGTATTGGAAAATGTCTTCCACTCGGTCTTGTAGGGCAAGGCCCAACAGTTACTGACCTTGTGGGTTTCTTTATCAAACAAACATCTTTGTCAAATGCATGCACTATCTGTTCAATCAAGTGCAACTTCAAGTCAAGGACTTTTTTCTGGCCACCATTTCTCTTGTAGATTACATGACAGTTATGCAAACTCATTTCTATCAGCCTGAAAAATATCTTCTTGTAGTACTTTTTAACACCCTTGCGTCTTACACATATGGCAGATGTTATCTGATCCATTAGGTCTACTCCTCCCATGTGCAGATTTTTTTTTTTTTACTTGAAGCACACAGTTTCCTTCCTTACTTCTTTCCCATCAAATTGTACAATTTCCATGGACTCATCATAGACTGTGCTGAGCATGTTTACATATTTCTTGTCTCGCCATTTCATATGCATCACTTTGCCACTCAACCTGGAAATTGTTTCTCCCATTTTTAGCTTCTTTTGTTTTACTTCTTCAGAAAGTCCCTCCCTGTTAAATCTTACTGTGCCTATGGCATCAGTTCCATGAGCTACGAGGATATCAAAGAGTTCAGGGGAAACATAGAAGTTATCCAATCCATTCCAAGCACATACCCCTTATTTAGTAAATGCTTTATTAGGCCAAGAAATTTTGGTGGGTTTGGAAAGCTTGGCTATAGCTTCATCTGACAACCCTGATATTTGCAAGTCGTATTCTGTGCCTTTCCCTGTATATGGGAATACATCCCATACATACCCTGTCTCAGCTTCTGCTATGATATAGGTCTCCATGCCAAACCTCTCTCACTTTAGGAGAATATACATTTTCCATTTCAGTCTTCCTTTCCAGAGAAGCAGGGATTCATCAGTGCTAATATTTTCCTTGGGGAGGTTATTACACATGTATCTGTGCCTAAACCGATCTAACACTTCCCTAAATTTGTAGGCAGGGTCATCATTACTTTCCATATCAGTAAAATCCAAATACTTCAGAAGTGCAAATCTGTCCCTGCTTATGCACTTCCCAAAAAAAGGTGTGGCAAGCATCTGGCTGGTTGAGTGCTATGAGTAGATTGTAGGTTTCTTTACTATGTCTTGTAAAATGACCACACCTAAAAAGGTATACATCTCCCCAACATTAGTTTCCTTCCACATCATATCTCTACTCTCATCATTTTTCACTTCTCTTTTCTTCACAGACCTTGGCAGCATAATTGTTTCTTTCTCTATGTTCAACTACATCCCTGTCTACAAAAGACATAATCTCCAATGGGTCCTGAGAATTTTGCAAAACTGCTTTGACCCCTCTGTCTCCAGTAAATGACAGTCGTCCTCTACTAATTGCAGAATGGCTCAACCACCCAACTGCAGGACTGTCATCATTGCCATTATCTTCTGCATTTCACAGACTATCATCTTGATCATCTGCAATCTCAAGTTGTGATTCATCACCACTCTCAGTGTCATCACCATTACTATCTGATGTAGTATCGCTACTAATAACAGCAAGGAAATCATCCAAATCCTGATCTGAAATCACTGGTATCTCATCATCACTAATAGGTTTGTTTCTCCTGTGGTACATGATTCTAAGTATGACATACAAATATCAAAAGAAAAGCATAAATGGGGTTTCTACAGGAGAAACAAAAGTCCTACACTCCCTCTAAGAGCTGGGAACAGCGAGTCACCAGGTGCGCACCCTTATATAGGCCTGCCGCTACCCATACGTTTTTCGCCTGAGCCCGTGCCACACCCGTGTGGCAAATCTCATCATCATCATCATCACCCGTACGTTGCCAGATAGGGATATTGAGGCTCTAGGGCACTTGCACATTACCGTCTATATATAGACTCTGCTACGATTTGCATCTACATATAGTCTCCCCGCAATTTTGTAGTCTATTTTACACAGTCAATATACTGTATAGTTCCACCACCGGCTAAGGGTTAATTTTATAATGAAGACAGTATGCCGTCGAAATACTTTGATCTAAACTCCCATAACACATGATCATGCAAGGTCAGAGAATGCAGCCAGCAAGTCTCCAAATAATTCCATCCCCATAGCTGCATAACCTGGTCAGAACAAAAGGTCACGGCATGGCTGTCCGTCAGCGCCCTGAACATCTGTACAGCAACTGCCGATATCATCGATACAGCAGTGATAACGACTCGGATGGTTAGCAAGCGAACCTTTACCATAATTTAACCCCTTTTACCACGACAATGGGTTACTTCCACTTACACCTGCATGCTGTCTGGCCTAACGGCAAGCATACTCCGCTAAGGGAACAAGCTACTCATCCACAGGGGTATAATCCCCCTTCATCGCGTATTACGATGATTATGGTTCCCAAATGTATGGTACGAGGTTACAGATTTGTGATTATCAGCTTTTCCCCCTATATTTAACCGTAACTGAAGAACTAATAATTACAACCACAAATACCGTCAATACTTGTTCAGAAAATATTTTGTGCATGCATGTAGATGATACTCTTGTGCAACACAACACACGCAATGAATATTTTTCATTTTTTAATTTCTTTGGCGAAAAGAACGACTTTTTGCTTCATATTTTATGTATGTTGGGATTTGAAAAATACATGTAAGCAAGATACTAATGGCTAGGGGGGAAAAGTAATAACATGATAACTAAATTGAAGCACTGAATGCCGCTCATTGAAGTTAATGCCTCTTAACCGCCACTGTTACAGTCAGTATAATGATATTACACACTGTTAAAGAATACACTACAGAAACAAAACCCAAATGTCATTATATTGTTCAGTTCCAGAAACTAAAATCAAGAAGGGAGAGAAAACAGACATTTGAAATGACAACTCGGGCAGGCTCAATACAATAAAACCGTGGGGAGGGGGGCGGAGGGAAGGGGGAGGAGTGATGGAGACGGTCAAAGGGGGAGGGAAGGAGACTGCGAGAGGGTCGAGAGGGACTGTATTTCGAGCACTGTATTATCAATGGTTATATAAATGTTATATAAATGGTAACGAGCTATGTCTCCTAACCACCACAGTGACGATTTATTCATATTACTAACATTTATATTCATCATGGATAACACTTCATAGCGATGGAGAAAAAGAAGAAGCTCATTTAACACTTTTATATTGATTGCTTTCGACACACTGCCTACAGACATACAATTTTCAGCATTAGCCATAAAACGTGGATGATGGCAGAGCGTGGCTGGGGAGAGGAGAGACGGATAAAGAGAGGTCAGGAAGGCAAGTAAGTGATTTAACCTACAAACAAAACCTTTTACTCGCAAAACATGCACCATCAGTTTCTATGTTTGTTTACTGTGTAACTGACATTGTAACTGTAATTAATGTTTTCTTGCAACCTCACCTTTAGGTGCAAACGTTCTAAAATATTCATATAATACTTAACGGCAACATCGGCCCACTCCAAATAATCCTGTGCGTCTGTGTCCGTAATGGAGATTTTTCATACACCAATGTCATACATTTCACAATAACGTTATCATCCCACCTGCTGCAAATTAGTAATATTAAGGAATGTATTCTTATCTCCGAAAACATTTCTTTAATATTAGCCATTTAAACCATACCTGTCAAGTCTAGAATACAATGTTCCCAAATCAACAGGCTCGTATCACGCACGCCGAGAAGGAACGAACTTCTGCTGTCGACTGTATCTGTAAAACCAAAGTATGCGTAAGTAAGCCTCCTATGGTGCCCTGTTAACTGGGTGGAGGGATTCAAATGCAGCATCCACCCAGCAACCTAACCTCCACACTTTTCCCGGCACCATGCTTATCATGCGCTGTGTACTCTTAACCACGTGGAAAATCGACCATTTATACATTTCTAATTATAGTTCTTTCACCTTAACTTGGCCAAGATTTTTTTCCCTCTTTTAAAGATTATTTCATAAAGACTCACACTAAACATAATGCCATGGTTCTACCCTTACCCCAGCACTTCATGACAAGCATTATTAGTTAAACATTCTGGATTGAACTAGCCAAGTTAAAATGCAAGAACCTTATTAACCTCCATCCGCAAGAACCTGTCTTGAGAAAAAAGAAGAAAAAAGTTTCCACACAGTTCAATGGCCCAAAACATGCCAATGAATGTGGTCAGCAACCATATATATCAGATATATCAATATCAGTATAGTCAGGCATCATGTTGCTATCAATATATTAGTAAAAATATACCATATACCTTGTACCTCTCAGCAGGCAGTGGTGACCATCAACCAATTACTTCGCTATACTTCTTCCTGCCTCAGTCTACCTTTGTGTCTATTATCAACCAGTATACCACACAAAAAAAAACAAAGTATATTGGCAATTAAACAAAAAATTGGTCTCAAGGGTGCTTTTTTCTTTATAGTAACAATGTCTTTTCTTTCCATTTTTAAGGGTTACAATTTTTTCCCCTTTCAAGGGTCATATTTTCCATTTTCAAGGGATGCACTTTTTCCCCATTTCCGAGACTTGCAATTATTTCTTCATTTTTTAGAGCTACAACTTTTCTCTTTTCAAAGGTCGTATTTCTTATTTTGGAGGGTAACACGTTCTTTTCCATCTCATTTTTTAGGGCTGCAATGTTTTGCCATTTTATTTTTTCCACCCCACATTTTAGAGGGTCGCCTTTTTTCCAATCAATTTTCAAGGATCACATTTGCTTTATTTTCTCCCATTTCCGAAGGTCGCATTTTCTTTTTTTCTCATTTTCAAGGGTCTCATTTTCTTCGCCTCATTTCGAGAGTCGCATTTTTTCCCCCTCATTTTCAAAAGTTGCATTTTTTCCCCCATTTTCAAGGGTCACATTTTTCACCCCTTTCGAGGTTCACCATTTTTCAAAGGTCATTTTTCATTTCTCTTTTTTTTTCTTTTCTTCCCCACCGGTAGGATGCATTTTCAAGGCTACAGTTCATACAAAACTCGGGCATAAGTTCGCATGAAATCGGCCACAGGTTCGGTGCGAAGTAAGGCACAAGTTCCGTGAGAAGTCGGGCACAGGTTCGGGACGAAGTTGGGCACAGTTTCGGGCACAGGCTCGGGACGAAGTCGGGCACAGTTTCGGGCACAGGTTCGGGACGAAGTCGGGCACAGTTTCGG